>JAJNBT010045721.1:0-10077 GCA_028455955.1 Notopais sp. p TS-2021 | reverse complement strand
TATTCAGGGTTGCCGCATGATAGCCAAACCGGTGTGGGTCGTCTTGTTGAGCATTATGAACACGCAATCTCAATCCACGGTCTATCGAAAACATTCAGTCTACCTGGGTTGAGAGTTGGTTGGATGGTGTCGAGAGATAGTGCCTTGATAGAACAAGTTGAAAATCATTCAGGACTCGGCAACTGCTATGTTCCAGGGCCTGCCGACTACTTCGCGCGGCTCGCGTTACGACACGCAAAAACTATCATGGCAAGAAACGGCAGCATTGTTCGACAGAACCTTGATCTCGCCAATGCCTTCTTCTCAGATCACCGTAACTGGTTCGATTGGAAACCACCGATGGCAGGGGTATTGTCATTCCCAAAGTGGCTGGGATCCGGTGGAACCGAGGCACTAAGTCAGCAACTTTTAGAGAAGGCCTCGCTAATACTGGTACCGAGTCACTGCCTAGAGGCCGGAGACGACCATGTGCGTATTAGTCTATCTGGTTTTGATTTTGCTAATGCGCTTGGCCGATTAGAAGAATACTTGCGAGAACTGCCAAGCGCCCAAAAACTTTAGTGACAGTTGCTATACCCTCTAGTAACAAAAGAGGTATTCTGTGACAGCACCACGCAATAATTATTTGAAGTGACGGAGGCACTAAAATCTAAATCAACCAATAAAATTTAAACTCAGTAGTCAAGGATAATGTTTATATAGAGGGAACTTTCAAATGCATAAAAATTAGACCCATTGGAGATTAGTTGAATGAAAGATAGCAGTCGTAATAATGATATTAGTAAAACCTCACCCCATGAACTCAAATTTGAGAACCTAGATAAGCGCGATCAAGCCACAGTAAAAAAAGTCCTAGTAGAACAAACAACAGGCAACGGCTATTCCCGCCGCTCGGCTTTAAAACTGATGGCGGCTACCGGCGTCACCCTAGCCACCGCCGAGAACCTCTTGTCATCTGGTTCCGCTGCAATAGCAGCATCGCCTACCAAGGGCGGCACGATCAGGTTTTCTGCCTCGCAGCATGGGCCTGACGACAATATGGACCCTGCGCAGTTTACCTCATCAATCGATTATGCTCGGGGACGAGCGCATTATAATAGCCTGACTCAACTCGACGATAACTTGACACCACAACCAGAATTAGCCGAATCTTTTGAATCAAACTCCAATAACACCGAATGGACTTTCAAAATTCGCAAGGATGTCGAGTTTCACGACGGTACACCGCTCACGGCGGATGATGTTTTATGGAGCATGAACCGGCATCTGGCCGAATCTTCAACGTCGGTCGTAAAGTCCATCTTTAGTTTCGTTAAAGAATGGAAAAAAGTAGGCCCGCACGAAGTCAAAGCAATCTTAAATTCACCGAATGCCGACTTGCCCGCTTTGGTGGGTATTTATCAAACAAAAATAATCCGAAACGGCACCGCCGGTAACCGTGTAAACGACGACGGCAAAATTGAACACAATGGCACCGGGCCATTCGTGATGGACTTTTTTAGCCCCGGCGTAAAATCAGTCAGCCTCCGAAATAAAAACTATTGGCGAGAAGGCGCCAACTTAGATGCACTCGAAATCACCGCAGTGACAGACCCAATTGCGCGGGTCAATGCGCTGATTTCGGGCGATTTTCAATTGGTCATGGATGTCGAACCAAAATCAGTCCGGCAAATCGAAAGTGCTAATGGTGTTCATATAAATTCCACACCCGCCGGTGCTTACAACGGCATATGCGCGATGCAGAATTCGGCCCCTGGCAACAATGCCGATTTCGTCAAAGGTATGAAATTCATACAAGATCGCGAGCGCGTCGTTAAAAGGATATTGAAAGGTCATGGTTCTGTCGGCAACGACCAACCGATCATGAGTGCCTATGGCATCGATTGGTGTAGCGAACTGCCGCAACGCCAATTCGATCCTGACCAAGCCAAGTTCCATTTCAAAAAATCAGGAATTTCCAGCGCTGAATTATTTGTAGCACCAGTTGGGGTCGGTGTTTCGGACACTTGCCTATTGGCCCAAGCCAATTGCGCGAAAATCGGTTTTGACCTGAAATTAAGAAAAGTACCTACCGATGGCTATTGGGGTTCGGTGTGGATGAAAGAACCCTTAAACGTCACCAGTTGGAACATGCGCCCGACGGCCAACGCAATGCTGTCTCTTGCTTATGCCCCTGGCGCCGCATGGAATGACAGCCTCTGGAACAACGAGCGCATGGGCGAGCTTCTCGCGTTGTCTCAAGCAGAAACTAACCCAGACAAACGTCATGCGATGTACTGCGAGATGCAGACGTTGGTTAACGAAGAATGTGGCATGATTATCCCAGCGCATATCAATCTTATCGATGGCGTGAGTGATCGAGTTCAGGGTATCCCTTCTAATCCGCTCGGCAACTTGGGCGCTTTAGAGTTCCCCGAGTTTTGCTGGCTGGCTTAAGCCTCTGAGGATAAAGCCTGCATGATGATAATGCAGGCTTTTTAGTCACTTCGATCAGAAACATCCAATCACCACATCAACCTAATGATTAGATAGACTCATTCCAAATAGTTACGATTATTTTTAAACAGGAAATTAAACACGATATACGGAGTATTGTTGTGATTGAACAGTTCAAAACGATTACAGACCTAAGCGAGGTAATCAAAGAACTTGAGGGTATGCTATTGAGGCCAACAAGAAATCTTAGCCATCCTACGCTTTATCGTAAGAGAGACGTTGTAAAAGGAACCCAACTCATCAAAGGGGTTCAGGCACAGGAGTGGTGTATGTCTGTAGATCATAAATGGGTGCTACCTCATGATCAGATGGGATTATCTTTTTCATCAAAATTTCAACACCTGAAAGGTGTATTTAAAATGAAAAAAACAAAGAACCCAGGTACCAGTATAAATATTTACTGGATTCTCGAAAAAGCCGATATACCACCACCTCAAATTCGAAAAAGACAGAGCAAAAAAAGGACACTTTTTCTTAACAAAGAAATGACATTAGACGCTTTGGTTAAAAAGCTTAGAATTGTTGCTTATAGGATGTCTATAATAAAGAACGCAGAGAAAGCACTATGATAAATTACAAATTTAAAGAAGAAAAAATAGTAGCGTTGTTTCTCGCAGATCTTTTAAAAGACACTAAAGCAAAAAAACTGCTCGAACAGGAAGAGATTACTACTAGTGAAGATGCCACCTACTTAAGTAAATATTTTTGGCGTATGGTCAATTTATCTGAAGAAGAAAACCGAAAAAGCCTTGGCATTCCGTGCGAAGGTAGCGCTCAATTTTGGACCGAAAAATTATATAACACACTTGGCGGATACTTAGAGAGTATCGGTTTTGAAGATGAATGGAATAAAGAAATTGATAATGCGTAGTGATAGAAAATGTGGCTACCAGTAGAATCAAAAAACGAGAGAGTCGGTCTTTCTAGATAACATCATATGATACAGAACGGCTCACACTCCTGATCGTCTGCGATACCGTTTAGCATCGCGCAAACTGGATTTTGAAAAACTGATTCAATTGGGTTTAATCCAAGGCATTGGACGCGGTATATATTACGTACTGGCATTACCGCGATAAGGGACTCAGGCAAATATATTAAGCCGAATACAGTAAATTTTGGTCCAATAAATAGTGTTTAAATAATGGTAGGCAGGCGCTGCCTAACACTCTAGGGTCATGCTTTAATAAGGCTTCTTCGATAGAAGGCTCAACAATGCCTTGTAGGTTTTGTTGTAGTAACTCTTGTTTGACAGCCACCACTATTTTCGCCCTTACGCTACGGGGGAAAGCGCCATCAATAACAATATGACTAAAATCGATAACAGAACAACTTGAAACGATGGCGAAAGCGATGTATTTAGCGATGTAGTTCACCCATCGCTGAATATGATCATCGTACTGGCTCCAATCATCAAGCCCCTGCCACAAAAAATCAGTCGGAACTGCAGCTTGATCTAGTTGTTTTTCTAACAATGCAACTGAAGCATGGTTGATTAATTGGGATACTTTTCCATCCGGCCCTATCACTGGCATTGCTCCATACGCGCCTGCATTACCCTGAGAACCAGGATAAAGCGAATGGTTTAATACCACGCCACCACCAATAAAAAAACCAATGAATAAATAGGCAAAATTCGATAGCTCGGCACCTCGACCAAAAACAAACTCCGCAGCACAGGCGGCGGTTGCATCATTTTGGATACTAATCGGGTAATCACAAATTTTGTTAAGTTCTGCTTCTATATTAATTTGGTGCCAAGAATCAATATCTTTTTGTACAGCGCCCATTGTTTCGGTCCAGTTCCAAAGCTCGAATGGCATTGCGACACCTAGACCAATAACTTTTTTCTGTTGATCTTCAGTGAGGACGGTCAATAACTCTACTAAGTTATCTGCCACGAAGGATAGTATTTTACTCGTTGTTGGATATCGATAAGTGAAATGTATAACTGCTCTTTGCTCACCAATAAAATCCATTAAAACTAAATCTGTTCGGCGTCGGCCAATTTTCAACCCTAAGGTGAAAACGCCGTCTGGATTGAGCCTCATAGGTACAGATGGTTGTCCTACTTTGCCTTTTTTCGACTTTCCTTTGAGTAAAAGGCCTTCTTGCTCTAGCCCTCTCATAATGACGGACATAGATTGGGCGGATAATCCAGTCAACTTGGCAAGTTCAGCTTTAGCAATGGCCCCATGTATTCGAATTAATGACAAAATTGATCGCTCATTATATTCGCGAAGCTTTGATTGATTTGCGCCACCGACTAAGGTTTTTTTATTCATTTTACGTATCACTCACAGGCTTAAAAAAATTGACTATCTTAATGACGACAGAGAAAGCAATGACGATTAAACAACAAGACGAACTTTAAAATAACATGATAAATTAATAAATCAATGTGATTTATTAATTGACAAGTGTAATCCTATGACGTAATTTCTCAATAGGAGAAGGCCTGCTCTTAAATGTTAGCGGGAATATTCAATTTGAAAATATTGATTACTAGCAAACGTCCAGCAAACATCTAATTAATAATTTGGGGAATAAGATGAAAAAAGAAATTATCACCTCCTTGCTTAGTGCTGTTGCGCTAACGAGTACGTTTAGTTTACAAGTCAATGCAGATGTTAATGCAGATATTAGTGCTTGTTTAATTACTAAAACTGACACCAATCCCTTTTTTGTCAAAATGAAAGAAGGCGCAAAAGCAAAAGCTAAAGAGTTAGGTGTTTCTCTAAAAACCTATGCGGGGAAAATTGATGGCGATACAGAATCGCAAATAGCAGCGATAGAAACCTGCATTGCAGATGGTGCCAAAGGCATCTTAATTACTGCTTCTGATCCAAGTGGCATAGTACCCGCTGTTAAACAAGCCAGAGAGGCTGGACTGTTAGTGATTGCGCTAGATACACCTTTAGAACCTATTGAAGCAGCAGATGCCACATTTGCGACAGATAACTTTTTAGCCGGCGAATTGATTGGCAAATGGGCCGCTGCATCTTTAGGGGACAAAGCCAAGACCGCAAAAATAGCCCTGTTAGATTTAGCGGTTAGCCAGCCTTCTGTCGGCGTTTTACGTGATCAAGGTTTCTTAAAAGGATTCGGTATTGATTTAGGCAATCCAGATAAATGGGGTGATGAAACTGACCCTCGTATTATTGGTCACGAAGTGACAGCCGGTAACGAAGAAGGTGGGCGAAAGGCAATGGAAAATTTATTGGCAATAGACACGGGTATTAATGTGGTTTACACCATTAATGAGCCAGCTGCGGCAGGGGCTTATCAAACGTTAAAAGCATTCGGTAAAGAAAAAAATGTTTTGATTGTTTCCGTCGATGGTGGTTGTCCTGGCGTACAAAATATAAAAGATGGTGTTATTAGCGCAACTTCTCAGCAATACCCATTACTGATGGCATCAGAAGGCATTACGGCCATTGCAAATTGGGCCAATAAAGGTGAAAAGCCTGAGAATACCCCGGGTAAAAATTTCCAAGATACTGGTGTGAACTTAATTACGGATCACCCAGTTGAAGGCGTTAAGTCGATTGATACCAGTGAAGGTATTGCTCGCTGTTGGGGGTAGAACACACACATTAAAGGGGCAAGCTGTTTTGCTCCTTTAATGCGTTAAACCTTTTCTTTAGGCCAATAATAATTAGGATAACTAATGAGTGAATCTAACGCTAATTTAGCGGCTAGTCAGTCAAGTAATGATACGATCGAGGAAACTGTCGCTAATTTTGATACTGATCAACATAGTCTATTACAGGCTTTGCAACACAGATTACACCGTACCCCATCTCTCGTACCTCTTATTGTTTTAGCTATTTCATTGTTAGTGTTTGGAATATTACTCGGTAGTAAGTTTTTTTCACCTTTTGCTCTTACTCTAATATTACAACAAGTAGCGATTGTCGGAATTGTAGGCGCTGCTCAAAGTTTAGTCATAATTACAGCCGGTATTGATTTGTCTGTCGGGGCAATTATGGTGCTTTCATCCGTGATCATGGGGCAAATGACTTTTCGTTATGGCTTACCCGTTGAAGCCGCAATTGCCATTGGTTTAGGCAGCGGTGCTTTTCTTGGTTATATTAATGGGCTGCTAATTGCCTTTATGCGCTTGCCTCCTTTTATTGTCACCCTAGGGATGTGGCAAATTGTGTTAGCGAGTAATTTTTTATATTCAGCTAACGAAACGATACGTAGCCAAGACATTGAAAATAACGCCCCTTTATTACAGTTTTTCGGTGAAAAAGTTCATCTTGGTGGCGCTATATTTACTTATGGCGTATTGGCTTTTATATCAATCGTTTTTGTTTTAGCTTATGTGTTAAATAACACCGCTTGGGGACGCCATGTTTACGCCGTTGGAGATGACCCTGAAGCTGCCGAGCTTGCTGGGGTACCCACTAAACGAATCATTGTCTCTGTGTACATGCTTGCGGGGCTAATTTGTGCCTTTGCGGGCTGGGCTTTGATCGGTCGTATAGGTTCTGTTTCTCCCACCTCTGGGCAATTTGCAAATATTGAATCTATTACTGCGGTTGTTATCGGTGGTATTTCACTTTTCGGTGGTCGTGGATCAATTTTAGGGATGTTTTTTGGTGCATTAATTGTTGGCGTTTTCTCTCTAGGGTTACGTTTAATGGGGACTGATCCACAATGGACTTACCTATTAATAGGCGTATTAATTATTGGCGCAGTTGCTACAGATCAATGGATTAGGAAAATTTCATCATGATAGAGCCTATGTTAAGTGCACGTAATTTAGTCAAAAGATATGGTCGGGTAACAGCCTTAGATAGCTGTGATTTTGATCTATACCCCGGCGAGATTCTAGCGGTCATTGGTGATAACGGGGCCGGAAAATCCACTTTGATAAAAGCGCTCTCAGGAGCGGTAAAGCCAGATTCAGGAGACATATATCTGGATGGAAACAAGGTTCAATATAACTCACCTATTGCAGCGCAAGAGGCTGGTATAGCCACGGTATATCAAACCCTTGCTCTTTCTCCCTCCCTTTCAATTACCGACAATATGTTTCTGGGAAGAGAGTTGCACAAGCCTGGTTTTATGGGAAAAGTGTTCAGGCAATTAGATAGAAAAAAGATGCAACTGATTGCCCGTGAAAAATTAAATGAATTGGGCTTAATGACAATCCAAAATATTAACCAAACCGTAGAAACTTTATCAGGCGGACAACGTCAGGGCATTTCCGTGGCAAGAGCAGCGGCATTTGGCTCTAAAGTGATCATTATGGATGAGCCTACAGCGGCTTTAGGCGTTAAAGAATCAAGGCGGGTTTTAGAACTTATTTTGGATGTAAAAGCTAAGGGTATTCCAATTGTGCTTATATCTCACAACATGCCGCATGTGTTTGAAGTAGCTGACAGAGTGCATATACATCGCCTTGGAAGTCGATTATGCACTATTGACCCCAAAGAGCACTCAATGTCAGATGCTGTTGCCTACATGACAGGTGCTAAACAGCCAGATATGCCATAGCAACCTGATATTCAATCCTAATATTCAATTCTGATGTTAAGCGTATTTGTTATTGCAACATTGCGCTTAAATTTTTTCTAGCCGACGTGCATATGTTACCCAACACAATTGAATCCATAGAGCAGCTAGCTCGTTTAGTTATTCAAAAATCCCAACATAGCACACGTATGATCATAGCTGTTGCAGGTGCCCCCGGTTCTGGGAAATCCACATTAGCTGAAAAATTACAAACAGAAATTAATCAATGGCAACCCGAATCAGCATTATTCTGCCAGATTGTCGCTATGGATGGTTTTCATTTAGATAACGCTACTTTACAAAAAAGAAATTTACTAGAAGTGAAAGGTTCACCAGATACTTTTGATGTAAGTGCTTTTACTGACTTATTAAAACGAATAAGAGCAAATAAAGAACCCGTCTCCGCCCCTATATTTGATCGATTAATTGAGGAAGTTATTCCCAACGTTATCGCTATTGAGTTATCGACTAAGATCGTTATTGTCGAAGGTAATTATTTGTTACTTCATCAATCACCTTGGTCGGATTTACAGTCACTATTTGATTTGAGTGTTTTTATTCATGTCAGCACAGCAAAATTAGAAGCGCGCTTACTGCAACGTTGGCTAGATTATGGTTTTAGTCATTCACAAGCCGAGCAAAAGGTGTCGAATAACGATCTAGTCAATGCCAAATTAGTCACCCAAACATCCTTTCAAGCGGATATTGATTTTCAAAGCTGAACACTCATTCCCCGCTAAATCAGAATAAGAAACACCATCTTTCAGTTTTCGATGGCGAGTCTTCATTTGACCTCAAGAACGCAATATCCATCGATGATTTTTTTGGCGTTTGATGACTGACTAGACTGCACATTTGATTGAGCGTTTTGTAGGTCATACCCATCCAAACAACCCTCCTAATATCTCCTCGAAAAAAAACACTGCAACCCAACATCCACTTTACCAAGCACTTTCCGCAACCCGCTAAAATGAAAGGCCAAACCTGCCAACACGCCCAAACTATTTGCAAGCCCGTCGGCTAGTTCGGCGCTTCGGTAATCGGTTAAACCCTGTAGGTATTCTATCAATAGACCAAAGGCAATTAACCCAAAGAAAATATAAATTAACGATCTCGGACGGCTAACAATTAAACTAAACCAAGCCGACAGTACGCCATAAATGAGAAAATGCGCCAACTTGTCATTAACCTGAATACCTTCTTCTGACAGCGGCATTAAAGATAGCACCGCGACGATGAGCAAAAGCGCGTAGCCGATACCAAACCATAACGACTTAAGCTGCAATGGGCGTTCCATAACGCTCACGCTAACAAATAAATCAAAAAGCCACCGAGCAATAGTCGATAAATCACAAACGGCAACATACCCAGTTTGTCGATCAGGCGTAAAAATAAGTGGATACAAACAGCGGCACTCAACGCCGATAACGCTATGGCCAACGATAATGCTAACCAGTCGATCGCTAACGAAGACTCAACTAAGTCTTTGGCTTGCAAGACGCCGCTGGCAAAAATCAGCGGCATCGATAGTAAGAATGAAAACCTTGCGGCGGCTTGACGTGTCATGCCTAGGAACAAACCCGCAGTGATGGTAATACCAGAGCGTGACGTACCGGGTATCAACGCGAGCGCTTGAAATAGCCCGATCACTAAAACGTCGCGCCATTTCAATTGATATTCACTTCGCTGACGCGTTTTCACGCGATCCGCCGCCCAGAGTAGTAAACCAAATACGATGGTTGCTACCGCGATTACCCACGGTGAGCGCAATTCAAGTTCGATCAAATCTTTAAAGGCAAAACCGATGATCACAGCGGGAATGGTCGCCAAAATTACCCACCAACCTAAACGGCTATTATCGGTGGTCTGACCGCCGAGCAAGCTTTGTGTCCACGCGACTAAAATCGCTTTGACCTCGACCCTGAAATAAAACACTACCGCGATTAAAGAACCAACATGAACCGCCACGTCGAATGCCAAGCCTTGGTCTGGCCACTCTAGCAGCAGTGGTACTAGAATGAGATGAGCAGAACTCGAAATCGGCAAAAATTCGGT
>JAJNBT010045551.1:0-12717 GCA_028455955.1 Notopais sp. p TS-2021 | reverse complement strand
GGAAGAGACAAATATGTGAGTACGGTATTCTATTAACAGCCTGACTTTTCATGGGGTACAGAACACCTTCCAGTCTGGTTTTATACATTGGGTACACAATACGTATATAGCTATCATCTATGCCCAAAACAAAGGCGATATGGTCATATAGTTGATTAAATATTTACAAGTATTCTATATTCCGTATATATGGGGCAAATAATCGAGTAATTAGCGACCATTCTATTATCGCTGGATTTCTGAGACCCATACAACACTTATAAACTTTCTAATAGTGGTAAACCAATTCTAGTCCAGGTATATTTTTTTAATTTCAATTTATCAAACCATTCGAGCTTCATTTGGTTAATATTTAAACATTATTCGTAGGTGATGATATTTTAGACGTTGCAACCGATCTTGAATTCTATCTATAAAAGTGACCCACATAGGCTAGTTTATACTGGTGGAGATATCAACCATCTCTGCGCTGCATGTGTCTCTGGGGAGGCAAAAACGAAACATATTGCTGCCCAATACTCGACTATCTACCGTATGTTCTTGTAAACATTTATATTCAATGGTGGTGATTGCAAATTTAGAGATTAACTTGGTGAAATGATGATGATATACAGCAGAATCCTTCGTCAATGTTTCTCTTAGACCTTAAAGTGGGAGAAAGGTGCAGAAATTCTTCTTAGGTTATGCAAATTCACATGATGGTTTTCGGGCCCTGAGGTAGTGTTAACAGCTACATTAGTATTATGTTCAGTTTCGATTTTCTTCTACAGAATTGCATTACACACTTATTAACGTTTCATATTGCATATAATTTTACAAAATCAACCTCTCATAAATCCGGTGGTAGATGATTGGAAGATATATAATTTGAAATACGAGTCATCCACATATAATTGTCATCGTAGCCTACATAGTACTTTATGTAATTTGAAATTCTTGCATCTTGAGTAATAATTTCTCGGCACTTTTTTTACTTTAGAAGGTTGTTGCAGTAGAATTAATGGTATAGAAACCATCTGTTTTGATGATAATATTTGACTTAATTAATGCAAAAGTTTCTGTCTTATGGCTAATCCCATGCAGTCAGTTAACATTCTCATATTTATTGACTGATTGTTCTCTCTAACTTATGCATTTAATGTGCGTAGTATACCCACTGTAAGCATACGAAGTATTTTTACCTTTCGAAATTTAATTTATTTTTATCAGATAAATTTAATATACAGTATAAGTCATCCAGATATTAAGATGTCTGTTTTATTTATTCATAAATAAATAAATAGTTGATGCCAGATATATTAATCTTTGCAGTTAATTTAGGTTAGATTCGATTAATTCAGGTTAGGAGCTCCCGTTTGTCTTTATTTATTCAAATTGCATATATTTATAATAAATAATACTATTTTTACAGTCCTGTTTAAAGAGAAGAATTGGATTCAAGCCTAATTTTTTGTAGGAAGTTTAAAGTTTATTAAATTTAGACGATCTGAGTTAAAATTTTCTATTAAATGATAGACACAATTTAAAAATATTAAATGGAAATGTCTCTAAAAGTTTGATGGTTCTTATATATAGACAGATTTGAGCTATCAAAAAAACACATTCTGGGTGTGGATACAATATATTAATTTGTTCTTGAGTTTAAAAAAATGCAGACTATCATTAAGTGTGAGCCAGTAATTGTGGGATCCCATTTTTATTTAATTATATCCATAGTGACATGAAGTGTAGATCATCTTGTAATTCGACTGCACTGCCATCTATGTAGGGAATTGATCAACCTATCCATCCTTAAAAGGAATATGGTTATATATATCGTGATTATATGAATATATAAGAGTACAAATATTACTTATTGAGAATAATTTTAAAAAAATAGAAAAATGTAGACATAATATTATACGGAGAATGTTTCTGATCTCTTTAACACAGGTATTGTTAAATTGTAGATCGTTTTTGAAGTTGATGCTAACATTTTTATTGATAAATATAACATCTATATTACATAATATACCTATAATTATAACAAATCTAAATAAGGAAAATAAGTTAACTTCAAATGACTTCTTTGTGCACTTTGTTCAAGGCCTTTATGCACTGCTATACATTCACGTAACTACATTAAAATCGTAATTACCATACAAACACGTAAAATATAATACCACACACCTGTTGATAAGCCTATAAATGAAGTAAAATATTAGAAAAAAGGATACAATTTTGTATTGGAAGTTGTACACATATGCGGCGTACAATAGTTTTTAAATCCAACCAAGATTATATTGTACAACCTCTAAATATATACTATTTATTATCTCCGCTAGAAAAACATTTCAACGCAATGTCAATCATTTATTTCTTAATTTGAAATTGAAACGGTGTTGTACATCTTTGTACAACTTCTTTTATATCCTTCGATCAACTAACCTGGAATATTATAGAGCCCAGAAGAGCGGAATGTTTCGTGGAATCTCAAATATGTTCTCGTCCGTCGAAACAATAATAAAATATTTAAGGGCTCAGTTCTTCTTGCGGAACGTGGGTTCACCACATACTTTACTTATGAACCCCGGAATTTGATTTTAACACATAACACTTTTTCGTGTCCTATTGTATTTCCTGCTACACTTTACACTGCATAATAAATACTTGTTTTAATTTGTTCAAATCACTTTAAATTCTTCTTAAATACACACTACACAGTCAGTACAATATGTTTAAATAAATATTTAGTTTAACATAAATTAATTTTAAAACATTAAATAGAGTTTAAATATTTCTCATTAAACTACTATCAAAGTTGTAGTTATATATAATTTGTTTTATTAATAGAAATTCTGACGTAATTAATGAACTCTATTTATTGCCTTAAGATAATTTATGTAGTGATCGATTGTAGTGAATTATCGATAATCGATATAGGCAACTAGAGACTACATGCATCTATTTATTGTTAAATGCCTTCAAGCTACGATCATTTGCCGTAGTCCTAAGACTGGAATCCTAGGTTCAATCCATTATAAGAATATACAAAATAAAGAGTTCACTTATAGCTTTTTTGAATATTCTTATGACAAAACTTAAAATATTTGTGGTTTAGATTCCGAATTATTCTGGTGTTGCGGTACGTTCCTTAAATTTCAATGTCCCGAATTGATATTACAGATATTTCCGAAATATTCCGAAACACACAATTAAATTTAGGGATGTTAAACACGATCGTAAAAAAAATAATGATACACTTACTGTAGTTTCCAAGTTCGCCAAAATACGGTCTATCATATTCGAATGAGTCATTCGGTGTAACCGATTATTAAGGATAATTTTAGCTCATTCTTGATGTACATGAATGTGCAAATTAGGTTCTGAAAATATCAAATATTAATATTTCTTACGATAAAAAAAACACTATTGAATATAATTTTTTTACTGGGAATGAAATATTGTTAATCCCTTCAAAAACAGTATGTACGTTATGGATCATGCATGTACGTACGCCCTATATTCATACACATGTACATTTACAGAACTATGTATAATGATGTTTATTCAAATTATTCTAATGAGTTCTAAACAAAGATAGAATAGTTTGGTAACATCGATGCGAGTTCTTGAGAATAGATCTCATAAATATATTTGGTCGAATCGACTCGATGTACGTAACAATATTCTCCAACGTTGGTCGACCATAAATTATCTTTTTGTTTTACCCTTTCGATTATAAATGATCTAATAGACATCACGACTTTTTGGAACATGCTCTCAATCGACATATTTCACTTGGTTCGAATATTGCCAAATTACCGGGTTCGTTGGGAAAGTGTGCCAAAAAAACCTCAGTCGAGCGCGCTAGACTGATTGATTGATAACTAAAATATCTACTTTGACTGACTGTCGTGTGCTTATTCATTGAATATTGCCTTCGTTCTTGTTTTGCATGTTTAAATATACTTCATTTCCATAAATGTATAGAATACCATCAGTAATAAATATTGTTTTAGAAATGTTAGGCTTAGTATATAGATTTATAGATTAAAGAATCTATTAAAGTAGAAATATAATCAAGTAAAGTAGAATTGTTATGCAACTAATTGTGGTGAAGAGATAAAACTATTCTGAATTTTGTGATTAGATGTTCGTGTGATTCATTGGTTTAGGACTCAAGGCTCTCGTGATTTACATCTATTGAGTTTCAAGTTCTGTTACAAGGTTGAATCTAGAATCTAGTCTCTATAGAGCGATAAAATCCAGAATTATTCAACATATTTCAACAAAACTCGAACGCATAAATTCTAGTTTATTTTCCTATATAGTTATGTAAAAGTAAAAGTATTCTAATGTTTTTGATTCAATTATAGTTCTATTAATTATAGATAGATGGAGCTGAGAGTCATATAACCGAAATTATCTGCACGATATGTATACGACTTGTAATTTGTTGTATTAAATTTGCAGATTGTAATTGCATTATTTATATTGAATTGTAATATTTTTATTGATTTCTAACAATTATAATATAAATATATGACGATGATGTTGATGTAATTTATTTTAGTAAAATTACTGATAGATTTGATGAAATATGGAAATATTTGAAATTCTGATCCGGTATTTCGAAGACCTGGATTCGAATCTCTGCCAATTGTGAATGATAAAGTTTAATTATTTCTATAATTTTTATTAGGAATATTTGAGAAGTTCTGAAATTATGTTTATAAACTCAGTGAAAATAATTGAAGATCCCGAAGAGGAGTGAATATTCTTGACCGAAACGGAGAGAAATTTCGATATTCGGAGTAATTGTTTTACCATTGATTCTCTATGACATAATTATCTCCAATCGAATACAAATATTTCGTCAGAAGTAATTTCGTTGAACTTTGTGTCTATATGCATAACACAGTCCATAAAAATGAAGATAGAAGAAATGCACTTGAAACTAGAAGCGAGATTTGCAATTTGCTATTTACGCTAGTTTGCCTTTGGTGGAGTCATTTTTTTCGGTCGGCAATATATTCTCTTCTGATAGAGATTTCTATCAGGAATTTGATCGTGCTTCAGATGTCTCTAGAGAACTTTTGATTGGTGTTACTACGCTATCCACCAATGAATGAACTGGTTTCCATAAATATACGCTTTTCTCACTGGCTAAGAGTTGAGAAATCCTTTCACAAATGGTTCTTTCAGACTCGGCCAGAAGATATTTGGCTCCAATAGGTATATGAGAGACGCAGTTATAGGCTACAAGCTAGACATGGTTATAATATACTCAGGAAAGGAAATCGACTTATAGTTCATTAGTATTTTATTCAAAATGGATTCAGAATTAATTCCATATTATGTTGAGTTAATAATTAATAAAGACTATTATTATTGCACAATATTGATACTTTTTTCGTCTATTATTCAACTTAATGCGATATATTTCTAATTGGATTTCGGCGCTAAAATATGACATATTTGGCATTTTTTGTCCTGGAAAGTAATAAATTATATAAATTAGTGCATTAAAAAACTGCCAAAAAAACTATTAGTACGTGGTTGGCGAGAAGACATAAACTTAAGGTCGAAGTAGCTGATAGTTCTTCATAAAAAATATTTTTCATTGTGATAAGTTACACTTTTAGTTCATGTTGTATTACTATAATTACGAATTTAAATATTAACAAGTCTTTACACAGCATGCATTAGTCGTTATATAGTTTATAATTCGATTGTACATTGGGCTACATATAGCTTTGTATTTATTATATTCAGTAAGGAAGCAGATAAAAAGCCATTCATGCATACATTTTGTTGCGTGCGATGTCGTAATCTCAACTTTAATTTGAGAGAAATTTTTGTTTTAGTTTTAGTAAAAAATTCTTAAGATTAATAATTTTTGTTTTAGTTTTAGTTAAAATTTCTTAAGATTAATTATTTTTGTTTTAGTTTTAGTTAAAATTTCTTAAGATTAATAATTTTTGTTTTAGTTTTAGTTAAAATTTCTTAAGATTAATAATTTTTGTTTTAGTTTTAGTTAAAAATTCTTAAGATTAATAATTTTTGTTTTAGTTTTAGTTAAAATTTCTTAAGATTAATAAGTTTTGTTTTAGTTTTAGTTAAAAATTCTTTTAGATTAATAATTTTTGTTTTAGTTTTAGTTAAAAATTCTTTAGATTAATAATTTTTGTTTCTAAAATTTAAATTAAATTTAGTTTTAGTTTTAGTATGAGTGATTTATAAGACATAAGTCATATATAAATTATGGATTATTATCGTATGATATACGCGAAAATAGATTATCAAGTTGGAGAATCAAGTTAATATTAAGTTCATGTCTATTATAGTTATCAAATTCAGGTACAAGTTATTAACTTTATCTAACCTATTTACTGCAAAGTTATTAATAAATATAGCAACTCAGCGTTATAAAATTAATCATCACAAAAAGCTGATCCATATCTTATAATTACTGGTTATTTTATGTCCAGACTTGGTAAACTGGATAAGTATAATAACCCCCTTGGATCACATACATTATCTGACATATAAGATGGAAGCTCACGAATTTATAAATGACAGTCCCATAAAATATATATTTATGTACAATGCCAGATTATTTGCATGCCATCTGATATTATATCGTAACATTTTTACAAAGAAATCTTTCTCGTCTTATAATAAAGGCCTAAATAAATTATTTTGAGTATCATATTATGATTGTATGACAGGTATAAGTTATACAATCTCAATTACTACGATAACGTCTACTCACCTGCATAATGTTGTATATAACGTGAAATCCTGACGTGCTGTCAGATTGCATGGATAATTTAAGTCGAAATATTTGCTATCCAGTATCCATGACAGCAGAATTTTTTTAAATGCAATTTATTACTGAGGGATTTTTTTTCGTAAGGAAATTAGCACACAATTTCAAGGACATTTTAAATATTATTGTAGAATTGGTTATTTTTCGTCCATTCTTTCGATAATTTGAAAATTAACAATTTTTTTGCATATTTATTCAGTTATTTCAAATAACCTTAATTTTAAATTGCGAAATTTCCGTTTGATCTTTATGAAAATAACTCAATATTTCACTCTCACTATCTCTTCTATTTATCTCACTTTATTATATACGAACTAATAATAAAATGATTATAGAAATTTATTGGAAAAGAAATTGTATTTAAAATAAAAAATGTGCACTTGCAATGTTTCTATGTAATTCTATGTACATATTTTTGACTTTGGAAAGGAATTTCTGAGCAGTTGGCTGCCCTGAAAGAAAGGTGGAGTTAGAAATGCGAATGGCACAAATCTAGGCGCCCTTTCTCTATATACCCAGGTAAAAATACCCCCTTAAAAATTATCATTTTGTTGCCTATTAAAACAAAAGATATTTTTATTAATATTTATTGTATTTTATGCAACAATATATTTATATTATATATTCTTAATTTTTATAAACAACTAATTAATATTATAAAGTTTAGTTTATAATTCATATTTCTTATTCACAATTACTAAATTAAAATGTTCATTGACTGATAATTTTAAAATGAATACCTAAATACAATAAAATAAATACCTGAATATAAAAAAATATATACCTAAATATAATAAAATAAATACCTGAATATAATAAAATAAATACCTTAATATAATAAAATAAATACCTAAATATATTAAAATAAATAAAAGTATCGGAAAGTAATAGTTTTTTATATTTTATGTTACTTGTAATTTTTATTACATCCGATTGTATAAACTATACACGTACTTAGCAGATTTGTGTGATTCTGTATATATTTTACATTCAAATGTTAATGCCTTATGTCTCCCCACCCTAAATATATTGGGTTTATATTCGAAACGCCTCAGAAAATGAGAAACTATCTACCCATTTTCAAATTCAAAATGAGAAACTATCTGCCCATTTTGAAAATGAGAAATTTTTTGTTTAAATTACACGAACTATAACAAAATTTATAATTTTTTTCTATAATTAAACCAATCTTTCATTTTTTTGCATATCTAGAAAATGAAAGAAAAGATTTTTTTTATAATTTAATGCATAATAACATAATTTGTTACTAAAAAATTTTATTCGTAGAATTTTTATTATTCAAAATGTTTGAACAATGTTTGAATTACAAAAGAAATATTTTTATTCAACAATATGTGTTTATTTAGTAATATATTGTTACCATCGTGTTTTATTAAATCAATAAAAGCCAGAAATTGTTTCGAATATTTAATTTCTAATCAAATAATGTTCTAATATTTCATTAATTTACAAAATTCCGACGTGTATGTCTCGTATTTACAAATCAAACCTTTTTAAAGTCATTTTGATTAAAACAAATACAAAAATTTCACGTCTGTCAACAAGACCTGCGAAGGTCGAATTCTATTGGTTAAGGAGTTGCACCTACGAGTGTTTGAACCAATCGTAGTTGATCATCTAAACTTGAAACAAAGCTATGTGTTTGTTTAAGGTTGGTCTCAAGATGCCATTAATAAATTATTAAAGTAAAGCGACCATATTTTTAACGGTTGGGGGAGCATCAAATACACAAGAGCACTTTGGGGGAGCACCAAATATACAAGAGCACTTCTTTATGGTGATCACATACTTGATCGTAACCTTTTTCACGCAGATGGTAAATGAGTTTACACTAAATTAAATATACCCAAGGTTTGTCTACCTATATATCTTCAACCTTTATTCAACCTTGAAATCGACAATGTGATACTTGGGATATATAATCACTATATATAAATCTTTTACAGAAGCTCCTTTTCCTTGGGGAAATAATTGCTTCTTTACGGAGGACCAGATTGTATCTTTATATAAAAAATAAGACACTTTCAAGAACTTTTTCATCGCCAATTTCGTATGTTTAAATTTAATAATTTTGTCCATTCCACTTTATTCCTTAGAAGTTTTGTTATTATAGTAATACACCAACAAAGATCAACTTTTAAATCTTTTTATCCATTCTATTTTGTTTCTTACAAGTTTTGTCACTATTAGTAATACCGAAGATCAACTGTTTAATATTTGTTGTGCATTCCTTTTTATTATTTAGAAGTTTTGTTATTATAATAATACCAGCAAAGATCAACTGTTTAATATTTTTGTCCATTCCATTTCAATACTTACAAGTTTTCTTATTATATAGAAACGAATATCAACTATTTAATATTTTTGTGCATTCCTTTTTATTACTTAGAAGTTTGTTATCATAATATATACAAGCAAAGATCAACTGTTTAATAATTTTATCTATTCCATTTTATTACTTACAAGTTTTGTTATAAGATAGTAATATTAACTATACTTTAATTTGTAATAGTTTGTAATATTAATCTTCTATCATTGGTAGCCTCGAAATGAATAATACATAATAAAACATTAATAACTATAGTAAAAGATGGATATTATAATTCTATACTACGTCTAATATTCATCAAGTAATTCTTATTATTTTCTATTTTTTTATTACTATAGATCAATGGTATTATTGTTACATAATACATATATTTATATATTATAATCATAGTTATTTTTGAAGCTTTCAAAATAATTCAGCTTCAGTGAAGAATTTGATGAAAATTATAACAATGTCAGAAAACATATTATATAACATAATAAACTAGTATGATCGATGCTTCACGTTTAAATTTTTATACCTGAGCAGATCAAAATATATCAATATAAATACGATAGTACCTTTTAAATGGGCTCCTTTTCTGAGAAAGGTATGTCAGTAATTACCAGGCTACCTAGTCCACCATATATCTATTATATTTTAAAAATTCTTCATATTTGGAGATAATTGCTAGAAGAACGCAAAACAATTCATTTATAATACTAAGTAAGTCCAACATGGAATTACTAAGAAATATAGAATTTATAATACATAACAAATACATAATTTATAGTAAATACGAAATACATAATTTGTAATAAATAGAAATACATAATTTATAATGAAAAAATACTTAATTTATAATACATAAGAAATCCATAATTTATAATAAATAAAAGTACATAATTTATATAAGAAACATAACTTTATTTGTTTAATTATTGAAATATCTTTCTGTGATTTTCTTATAAATTCTGATGTGAATTTCTCGATCCAAGTCCTACATTTTATATTATTTTTCGACAACGGTACTTGACTGGGATGATTTCATGATCAATAATATATATACAGAGACTAATTTCACTCTACACATGTATTTAATACAAAAATATGTTCACTCTTAGTATTATAATACAGAACATAGCCTCTTCTCTATGTATATGTATGTATATATACATTATTCAAAAGAATCCTAGTGCTGTTTCTCTATCCAAATTCTACTTTGTCTTGTCTAACGCCAGCGTTGGATGCGAGATCGTATATCATCATTAACTTGTTTGTGACAAAGAAAAACACTAAAAAAGGTTAACCTTCTGTGTTGGGTCCATAATATTAAATTGTTTTATAATAGATATATAACATATATTTATTTAAATTAATTGACCATATTTAATAACTTAGATTTCTAGGAAGTTAATTAATATTGCTAAGTAGTTATGATACAATATGTTGTATTACAAAACTAGATTCTAATATAAAGTTATAAGTTATATATGCAATAATAAAGTGCAGTATTACAAAGTTATTTATTTTATACTAAGTTATAAACATAGACCAAAAATTTATGAAATGTTACATTATGCTATTTTTAGTTTAGTTTATATAGATTCTGAATACTGCAAATGTTATAAAAATATCAAGTTATATTAGTTTTTTTTAAAGTATATATACAGTACACCCGGTAGCAAGATTGACATCCTGATAATCTCATTTTTTATGCTGAAGATAATAAGAACTTAATGAGAAAATTGAATGAATCCTTTGTATTATGGAGTTATACCCTCGTTATAACTATTAATTTCTCATTATATTTATAACTATATATAAGGAACTTAACTATTATATCTGTTGTCTATTCTAAAGAATTATATCTACATTAATTAACTTACAAAAATAATTACGTATTATAGAGAATAAATGATTTATTTTAGTAGTTTGTGAAGGAATAATAATTATCTTTATGTAATAAAGTTTGGTTAAAAAGTTAATTTCGATATTAATTGAAGGCAAAAAATAATTATTTATGTTATGAATTTTGATGTAAAGATTTTATATTAATAAAAATTATTACCAAAAAGTAGTTATTTATGCTATAAATTTTGAGTATATGATTTAATTTTAGTGTAGTGGAACATTAGAATATGTTTTGTCTCGTAACAAAATCGAGTAAAATTTGAACAAAATGTATATACAGACAAAATTATTTTTTTATAGACAATTTTAATCGCATTAATAAAATTATTTTACTTGAAATTCCGGTCCAAATGTAACGAAAAAGGTGGTTTTCGAATGCAAAGTAAAGCCGGCAAAACTGATCGATAATGGGGTAGAAATCTCATTGAAGTTCATAAAGGCGATTTCATTATTCTAAAAGGCCCACCTATAAGATATATTGAAGGCAAGCTATTTTATGTTTGTAATAAGATTTGATTGAAATATTTATTATAATATAAAATTAAGCAAAAATATATATATATACTTAGTTTTGCAAGAAATAAATTTTAATTAAAAGATTTATTTAATGTTTAATCTTGGTGGTGAATTGGTTAGCGTGCTTGACTTTGCAGTTTGAGGTCATGAGTTCGAGCCTGACTCTCAAATAAATCTACTTGGTTATAGGGTCACGCCTCCGGTTATGACTTCAAAAACTTTAACTAATCGCAAAGAAGTTCTGTAAAATCCACACAAAAAAATGAGCCAAATATCTTCCCGAATGATGAATGGTACTTTTTTAAAATTCGTTTGTCTGACAATCGATGATCGACTCAGTTTTCGATCACATATTGAAAATCTAAAATGTAAACACTTCTACTATCAAGGTGTTATCTATTACAGTAAACTACTGTTATATCTATATAACTACGTTGAAATCTATTTACTGTCATTTTATGTTAGAGATATGCATTACCGTATGTGTATTTTCATGTGCAATATTTGGATAACCAAGCCAGAAATATTGTCAACAGGATTCATTCATATTTTACGAACACCACATGAATCGATTTCGTCTTAAAGATATTCTTATTCAGATCGAGATTGGGTATCTAGAGTTCACGAAAATACGCCCTTTGTAATGTTATGCAAGTTAATACAAGGAACGATATTTGATTTGTAAATATTTCTACTCTCATGTATTTTTGGTCAATTTTATGATAGAGCAATTATCTACTGTACTTAATTATTAAATTCTAATATTGGGAAATTAATTGTGCTTATTGGACCTTGAACAGAGCTGTTTTTAACGTATTAGATTAAGAGCCCTAGTTACCAGAGTGAATATACAAAATAAGGTACTAATTTGGGATCTATCCAAGATCAGGGCCCCCAAAATACCCCAATCCAAGATCAAGGCCCCAATAAATTATATTTATACAAGGAAGAAAAACATTTAGTTAGGTTAGGTTAGGTTAGTTGACCTAACCTGACCTGACCTGACCTAACCTAATCTAAATTATCTGTGCTCCCTGTCATATCGCTTTAAATGATTAAAATTTGTTTATATTTAAATAATTAATCCAAGATCAAGGCTCCCAAAATACCCCAATCCAAGATCAGGGCCCCAAAGAGGGTTGGG
>JAJNBT010045217.1:0-10496 GCA_028455955.1 Notopais sp. p TS-2021 | reverse complement strand
AGCTAAGCATTTATAATTTAGATATTTAACTATAAGTTATTTAGTCCTAACCTAAGATTATTTTGTAAAATAATCTTTTTTAACATACAAATATTAAAATATTTATGTAACTTTAGGTCAGGTTAGGTTATGTTAGATTAGGTTAGATCGAAATAACTTATAGTTAAATATCTAAATTATAAATGCTTAGCTATTTTTGATTTTTAATTATCGGTGACGAATTGTCGCGGGGACGAATTTTCATGGCTTCATATTTCTAATATATACAAATCTAGACATTTAAGTCGTAGAATTTCCCATTATTATTATTTATATTTACAGGTATACTGCCTACCATTTCACTATAGAACACACCTATTTTATTCTGTATAGACTATACACACCTATCTATATACATTTAATAATTACAACTGGCCTATAATTAACTTTAAATATTTATAACTGTATATGATTTATAAATGTTTATTTCTCGCCCAAAATCATGTTTATATCTAAATAAAAAGATATATTTTGCAGTTACGAGAAACTTCAAAGAATACAATGAACCATGATTTTCCTATAAATGGTTTTCATGGGTGAGTGTTCACAGTTGTTCGAGCTCATTTTAAGATACGTCGTGTATACCGTAATAACAAATGAAGAGAAAACTAAACATATGCAATGGTAGTTCACGAGAAAGAAATTATTTATTATTTCCTAATAAATAAATTCATAAATAAAGAAAAAAGACAACACCTTTCTTACGATCAAAGAAAGAAGAAATCAATAAGTTTCTAGCAAATTACGGTAATTTAGAGAGTTTGGGTACATCAATTTCAAATTAATGTGTGATTCGTCAACTTCAGAGTTCAAACTTCACATAGGGGATTTTAGAATTTATAAAGTCATTTATCATATAACAAGACCTATGGATAGAAGTTTACTGACTGGAAATGTTATTATTTTCATCTTAAAATTCGAGAAATTAATAAATATTAAAATCAGCTTAATAAAAATACAGCAAATAATTGTATATCAAACTGCATATATGAATAAATAATATTTAAATATATATATTTAAAATCTCTATTACAAAGAGGAAAAAAGATGTTGAATAAATATATATAGGTCCCCCACACTAGTTTTAAAGTGATTACATTTTTGGGTTGGCACTTATCAGTGCCAAAAGATCTTCCATTTGTTGATGCATCAAATATTTTGAAATATATCTAAATGGACTGAAAAATATAAATACAAATTTTTGTCGAAAAAGTCAATTGTTCCTTTGTATAATAAATTACTCGTTGAATTCGTAATTCTGTATAATTATAAAAAGAAAACTTATAATTTCAATTCATTAATTTCCTGTAAAAATATTTAAATCTATTTTAAAAAGCGTAATCTAAATTATCCAATAGATTGGTGACATAATATAGATAACGCAAGAATAGAATTTATATAAATAAGGAAATTCGTATTTTAGTTGTGAATGCATTTATAATATATACACGATACATCATTGAGTGAAAATCAAAGAAAAGAATGAGTTATAATGTGACCTCTCTATATGAATGACAGCTTTCAGATTGGCCAACAATGAACATCCTCTTTGATTTATAAATCTACTGACAACTGATCAGTAGGAAGTCTCCCTTTTTATATTTACTGAGATCAAAAGAGATGTAAATATTATCTCCTAAAAGGTTAAAATATGCACCATAGAACATGTCTGCATAATTATTATTCTGAATGAATGGGTCATTTCTTTGATATGGCAGAGACGAGTGTTTTGCTTAGAGCAACAGCTGTGCACACTCTGGGCCACCTACAGTTTGCACTTTATTGTCATTAGAAGTACAGAGACACACGGGGACTTATTTCTTTAACACTTGCACAAATATCAAAAGTACGAACACTTTAGGCTACATTATTATGGAACTTGAGCTCCAACATAATCATTCTATACGTGAATGGAGGCTGTCCATACATCCTTTGTTGCATACTCATGAATATTGCATAAAATTTCTACTTGCACCGCGCATGATTTATTTTAATTTATTGCATTGTTTAGTCCAGACGGCAATTTGTAAACATTTTTCATCCACTTTTAATAACCATTTAAAAATGTTAATAATCTTTAACTTATTTCTAAAATAAAAAATTTAAATTTTAAATGAATAATTCATATGTTTTAATCCGCCTCGTATGCTTGACCATATGGGAACTAATTGTCGTCCATATGCAATCCCGGAACTTCCGGAAGTGTCCATATGATTTATATATTATCCTATACAGCAAAAAAAGATAAAATATTTAAAGTTAAATAATATTAGATAAGTATATAATATATAAAGAGGGATCATGAAGTTGGTATGGAAAATAAATAAATTGCCTGTAATTGTTACGATCTCATGAACCCCAATGAAGTAGATATTAAGTACTTTTTTGCGTGGACATATGGGCTTCCTTTACCTATAACACAGTGAACCCTCATGCAAGTAGGAGTGAAAATGAATTTTCAAGTTCTGTACAAGTATGTTTATGACCACGCCTCAGGGTGCCATCTAGTTCACTTTCGGATTAATGACCAGCTAAATAGTGTCGCATTTCAGAAAGGGGTTCAGGTTTTGTGTGATTGTCACTTTTAATTTAATATTTCCCTCTGAATTTCAAAGCCATTTTAATACCGAACATAATCCCTTGTGTACTTCAGTATTTATAGGGGTGGTAGTTGTTGTGTCGTCGCATGCATTCTGCACAACAAGCTACTTTTTAAAAATAGGATCTTTTAGAATGTTGTTTTTAAATAATTATATAATCTAGATTATAGATAATATTTACCATAAATTCTAAAAGAAGTTGAAACCATATGTGAAACTAATTTAAATCTTAACTTCCTACTTCATAATAATGTTAAGTACAAGGATTGTTTATGTAGCATTATTTATGTTATAAATTTGACATTTCTTCGATATAAAGGTTGTATATTTTCAGTGAGATAGAAGTATTGGATCAATCTTGTATCAGATGACTTATACTGATTTGAATCTCTGGCATAAAATATTAGAACTTTTCGTGATGTCAATATTTAAGATTAGCTTTAAAATCATTACGAAACAATAATATTAAATTAAATCATTATTAATTTATATATTTTCACGTACAGAAAAAAATGTTTTTGTCAATTATTAGAAACTGGACCCAAAAATATTTATTTATGACGGTATATAAATTACTTTATATGTCCATACGATAACCGAGTCTAATTTGGCGGCGCACAGCATGGATTCTCAACATGAATTGCACATTTAGCTCATACTTAATATAACATTATAATGCAACGACAAGGGATTTCTTGGGTATTTTTTAATGAAAATTTGTGGGTTAGGTTACGTTATTGAACTTGGGTTTAGTTAAGGTAAAAAAATATGAAGTCAGTTGAATTCAAAGCCGAAGGAAAGGTACAATTATTCTATATAGCAGGGATGGTCAATAATTTAATTGACCCGCGGGTCACAAAATCACCCACTTGCATGTGCAAGAAAGGGTACGAAATTTATAAATTACATTCAGTTAGGTTAGGATAGTTTAGGTTAGATTACGTTCTTTTAGACTATTTTATAATACGGGACAAATAATACTAGAACCATATGATAGAACACATGAATCAGAGTTCCGTCCCATCCCTGGCATCAGACATGAAGCATAAAATTAATCTTTAATGTAATTTCATGTATTAAATGTCGTTAAAACATTTGGAAACGTAATTTCCTGAATCCCAACAGCATGTTTAAGGCGGGTCAATAAACTTTCAAGATTCACCACCAAAGTTGAAATCTAACAATAGGCGCCATAAAGTGCTCGAGAGTGAAAGCCTTAAATAAGAAATGGTAAACACTTTGAGCAGGTTTTCTTTTAGTCTGGAACCTCTTAACGTCATCTTGAACTCCATTCGAATCTTTAAAGACAATAATAACCAACTGATAATAGAGTTTATGCAAAGTATATAACGATGCTCTCATCTACGCTATAAAAGCGGTCAAAATCGTGCACACACGAGTGATCTAAATACGAGTTCTATATAATGTGTGCACAGTGAGTCCTTGCCACTGCGCACATATATCTTATATCCCGTATGTGAAATCATTTATAAGAAAAGAGCTAATCACATATCTTGGGAACGTGACATGTCTTATCAAACCAAAAAATTCAGTCACTTATAATATCATACAGTCCTTAATATAATAAAAAAAACTACCGTTGAGTGTGAGATTTTGAACTATTTTTAATTTCAGTTTAATGAGTGAGAATATATTATTTGCTAAGTGTTTTTATATGAAAATATATTATGATAACAGGTTTATTGAGAAAAGGAGTCCTATATAGATAAAATAAGGATTAGAGAAATCCTACAGAACAAAAGTCCTTTTGTGATCGCATATGGTTTCCTATCATGCAGATAAATATAGTTTTCATATAATAGAATCTAAACACAGAATTAATTCCATAATATCACTGAACTATGAACAAGATCGGTAGATTTCATATACGTAATTGAAAAGTTTCTTCTATTTATACGAAGCCAACTGTTTCGATATGAATTTCATATATATCACACAAGGCGAAAAAACATTATTGAATAAGTACATTTTTTGTTGTATACAATATACATACAAGATATTTTAATTTTTTCGTGGGTTTTCCAGAATATCTTTGCGGTATAATTTTTAAGTCCATTTTTGGTTATATCATAACCGGGAAATTGCTTCCTAACCAAGTAGATTTATTTCAGAGTCAAAGGTCTCGGACCTTCAAGATACAAATTCAAATGACGAAGCCATTTTTGCTCGTATCGAAATGTATTTGAAGTACAACTTTAAATATAGAAATAGAAAAGCACCAGACATCTCATTATATTTTATCAGACATCCCCTGATTGAACCTCAAAATATCCCACCCATAACGAAGATTTTATTTTAAGTGTTCTGGTGCAGTGCCGGTCCACGAGTCTCGGCTCCACACAGAGGTTCCACGAAGGAAATAAACTAATGCACAAATACGGCAAATTAAATTAAATTGCCGGTCCACCGCATCAGATAGTTTGAGAAGCACTGGTGTCCTAAATTGAAGGGAGAATGTCTTCTATTTATTGGTTTATATAATTTTACAACTGAATCAAAACTAATCTAGCGTACAATTGACAACATGCAAATTGTTTGAAAATGAAGTCTTATTATACAAAAGTACCTACTTATACAAATAAATTTTACCTTTTTTATAAAAATATGGATGCTTGTACTATTTTATATTAATCATTTCATGAATAGGTCAAACCGGGGCTAACTTCAATAGGCATGGAAATTATCTTCAGTAGGTCAAGCTTGAGGAGTACACTCAATAAGTCAAGCAGGGGGGAACTATACTATCTCCAAATTATTCTAAAAAATTTCTCCGTATTATCGTATATAATTTTGATCTAAATATAGGAAAGTCTTCTATAGTAGAAATCTTCAATTACATCTGCATTTGACATCTGTTTTTATTAAATACGTCTTTTAATTGCTCCAATGGCTCTTTCCAAAACTGAATCCATTTTCTACATTTAGAATCAATTAAGTTGTTTATCTCTTCATGCCATTTCTTTGATTATTCAATAAAATGAAATGAAACCAGAGATGATTTTATCAACCATGAAAGGAAGCGAAACCTATAAAAACCGAAATTGGTGATTATTCCCTTCAGCCTGTGAAATGATCCCGCGCCGACAAACAAATCCCATGAATAGGGTACAATTATCCCTGGGATATAAAGAATCGATCTTTCTATTAGAGAGATATAGGACAAATAGTTACAAGAGAAAAACAAATCTCAGCGAATATAATCTCTGTTTGAAACGCTGAATTAAGCTCGTCCCCTCTTTTGTACGCAAGGGGAATAATATAACTGAGATTTGTAACCTCTAATTGCCATAACTACTCAATATATGTACCCTCAATAAAAGGGTAATGTGAACTAATTTGTAGGTTTTCGTCTTTGTAGATAGCAACATTTTTCAATATCTTCTTTATTGGTTTTTTATATTACAGATAACTATCGACGCCTTGATTGGATATTTTGTTCACCAAAGATACGGAAAAAAACATTATTAATCCTTTACATACGTAATATATATAAAAGAGCAAATCAAATGCAGCCTTATGAACACGTTACCTAAGGACTAGATTAGCACGATCCTTACAATCGCATATTCTATTTCTGGGTCATGGTGACTCGTAATTCGTAAAGTATCTTTATAAATATGCCATACATTTATTGTGTATAATAGACAGATTTCAGGACCACAGTTCGCGTCTCTCATGCCTATTTATATGGACTCTATTTAAAAGGATTTTACCAACTGTTACCAGAACCTTTTGATGCCACGCGCTGTGATCTTAATACTTAGGGCAGCTCTTGAACCGGTTGACAGATGTCTCCCTCCCTTATTCATTTCTGTACATACTTGATTAGATTTTTTTTCAAAGTACAGTGGGTGTTGACAAACCAACATTTTGACAATTTTTTATATTTAAAATTGGAATTTTCATAAATTTATTTATTTATTATAAATATAATTATTACAAGAAAATAATATAATTCTTGCAGTATCTTACAGTATTTATATCTACCGATACATAAACTATTGCATATATAGGTACCGGTAGTGAAAATACACTTTGTAGCAAATAAATAAATAAAATTGTAAATTGTACTTTGTACTACAATTAATCATTTATAGAGTAGTTTCTTCACCAGATCGGTAAACGTTCATAAATATTACATCAATAATGACTGAAAAATGATTACATACGCTCTTTTAGATATATATTTATTAAAATATTACATTTAATTCAATTTAATATTTCCTGAAGACTTTTGGGTTATAGTGAAAATGCAAAATTTTATAAAATAAAAATGAAATAATTTTTCGAAATAAACTATAGTAGAGTCATCATATATAATAGATATAATGGACAGGTGTAAAGGGCCACGTATCCATTGTGTCACTTGCCCAAAAATGTCTTAAAAATGATAAGAAAATTGTTCATTTTGATTTCGTAATAATGTTCTCTCCAATCGAATAGCGGCAACATTATGAAAAAAAAAATCTATATAAAGTCCGAAGATTAATGTAAAATTTAATGACCTTCCATTAATTCACACGAAAGCTTTCATTTGCATCATATGCACCCCATGTGTTTCTTTTTTAAAAAGCTCATAATCCATTTAGATGCAGGTCCGAATTTTGAAATAACACACCTGTACACCTGTGCCAATTGGTAGGACTTTTGTAAATAACAAATGTTATCTTGTAATTATAGAGCAATAAAATCAACTGAGAAACACAAGATCGAAAAAGGTAAAATTAAGATTAATATCGAGAGAGAAAGTATATCTTTCCTTTCATAAGATCTTTGTATAGGTAAAATCTGTATGTATATAGTTAAAGACTATATAAGAATCGGTGCTTTCAAAATCTATCGATCTGGTTACCTGATAAATGCAGTCGGGAGAGTACGAATTAAAGCAATTGCATGATGAGCCTTTGTAATAAAAATATATATAGTGACGACGAGAATTGGGCAATCGTTTATATAAGCATGAAGTTACTTTCGATTTGATGATAACTCTATATATGAGGTGGGGTGATGTAACATCTCATGCCGAGCATGGGACCCCAGACGAAATATACCAGAGACGGTACAAACTCCTAAGAAAATCTTTTAGAAAGGAAGAATTAAATTACGCGTGTACTATTCTATATACGATTTATACATCATAATTAAGCGTGTTTTTCACACAATTGGGTAGTTTAGATTTGCTTCAATATTCCGTAATTAGACCAGTTTCGAAAAAGCAGTTATGAAACAATTTCGATTTATTATTCAGGGATCAACTATTATAAATTATATTTAGAATTCATTATAACATTTTTACCTACATTTTGAATGTCACTATTCCACATTAAGACATAATTGTGAATCTAATTTCATGGGCGAACTTGAACTATAGTTCTATATTTAGTTAGATTTAATTGCTTTATTAAGTCATGTAAAACATTTTTAACCATTTTAAGATACTTTATATAGTGTGGTGCTTAATTTTGTAAACATTTTATAATCAAGTAAAGGTTACGGGCTACGGCTCTGGAATTCATTAATTTTCACGCAACTTTTGATCTTTGGGATCTGAGTCTAAAAATAAAATTTAAATTGTTGCAATTGAAATTGTGAATTTAATAAATTCCAATGGAATTTTTAGAGCTTGATGAGATTTTCAAAACATCGACTGCCAAAATAATCAGGATGTTATTTTTAAAGCAGTCATTCGGAATTCAATTTCGGAAGTTTAAATCTGTATTCAACATCTTTTATACATTAACAAGCTAGAGGAAATGCACGAATGTCGATGCATAAATATAGTTAAATCTGAGCATTTCATTATTATACTTATATGGAAATAGTTGTGGATGTAAAATACATTAGTGGCTATGTAAGTTATTTAATATTTCCGTTTAAGACCAGTGCCAAGATCTGATAAAACAGCTGTGCAGGTAATAGAAGACACCACTTCCTTTAATATTTAATTGTAATTTTAAAAATGTCTCCCCGGAATACAAGATAACTGAAAAATAGATATAGAAAGTACAGTATTCTATTTTCAATAATTTAATGATTTGGTGGTTATGGCAAAGTCCACAGATAAAGTAGGCCTATCTATATATGGTTACTGAAAATTACTCTATATATAATTAAACAATGAAACAAAAATATGAAATTTGTTACTGTACTCATTTATATTATCTGTTCTTAACAATAAATATTGTAACTTTTATATGTATGGTCCTCGACATGCTGATTCCGAATTCGTGAGGTGACACCTATATACAAATAATAATAAACCGTTATGTAGATATCGTGATGTATAATGATGACAAAATATGTTTTATTCTATTCCTATTACTTCCATACTCATCTTTTATGTCATGTCGAAAATGGACAAAAAGTTCGTTGGAAATCTGAACATATCTATTCACTCCGTTATGTGATGATAATTATTGCCACCAAATATAGCATAATAGACTGCAATCACATCCAAAGAAGAGGACAAAACATGAGTAAATTTAACATTTCATGACGACATTGTTTTTTTTTCTAATTTTCTTATGAAATAAATTGAAATAAATTGTAAGAATTCTTCATAAAGTGCACATTCTCTATATCCATGTTCCATCTGCGATAAATCCAATAATTTGAAATTTGCGTACCTATAGAAGTTTTATAAAATAAAAAGCAATATTTAGTTTTATATAAATAATAATATTATAATATGTACTTGTAATTATATTCTATATTTATAGTATAAATATATAAACTGGAATTTCATTTAAACCAATATATTTTTACGATATTTTTTTGAGGAATTTAAACCATTTGAACTTTGACTTGATTGTTTCAAAGGTTATTGGAGTCATAAATTACACGAACAATCCAGAGCGTAGAATTATTAAAGCCTCGTTATTAATCGGTATAAGAAAATAACGGAATAAATATATATAATTGTTCGGTTCTTGAGTTACGTAATAATCCGACCAATAAACGATCTTCACTCATAAATATATCTCGGAACCTACCAATCGGAACGAGTGAAGAATATGAACAGCGATTAATGTATTTTTACGTGTTATTAAAATCAACTATTGTGTATACACGTTGTAACCGGAAGAGAAAGGTGCCATAACATGACTTTAAAAATAAAACAATGTACGATTATAAGAAAACCAATAAAGGATATTTATATCCTCGGACCTTGGTTGATTGTGAAATACAACTTATTGAAGTTTTTGGTGATTGTATATTCTATATAGGAGTAATAGGACTATAGGTCACATAGAAAAACACGTGGTTACTTTTATATTACGTAAATGTTATAACTCTTATAATTCATTTTGTAAACATGGTGTACAATACAACCAAATAATATAAACATAATTAAATTTTTATCTAAATATAAAAAATGCTGTTTCATATTTGCATTCAAATATATATATATAATAGTTCCTATTATATTTGTGCAACCTTGTATATTCTATATAGACATTATACATGTAGCTACATAAACTTTTACAAATATAGTGCAATTTTGTTTTATGACTTTTATTGTTATGTAGTATATAATTTAACCATTTTCCTGTATTACATGCATGTAACGAAACAATTTGTATTTCTATATTTGTCATAAATAAATACATAAAAATAAATATACTTACCATTTTATAAAATATATTGCCCAATTCCTGACTTAACTCTGCCTTATTATAACACGTGGAACGTACCTGAAAATAACAAATAAAAAAATTAGTCACAACAACAATTGTTTATGTATTTAATTTTCGTCAAATTTTGGTTTTAGATTTAATTTATATTTGGAGAAAATAGTAATAAATTATAATTGGACCATTTCAAGATCAAGGCCCC
>JAJNBT010045185.1:0-10527 GCA_028455955.1 Notopais sp. p TS-2021 | reverse complement strand
TATCGGGAATCGGTCTATATTAATGTCGAATCCGATTCCGAACCCATAAATATAGGCCGGTTCCGATTCCTATTCCGATGTATCGGAACATCTCTAATATATATATAAGTAATACTATGGAAGGAACAATTTAATTTAATATACCGGTATAGTGGGCGGGAATAATCCAGGATCCAAGGATATGCATATTACAATTTAACCTTAATTGTTTTCAAGTAATAATAAGTAAATGGTTACATTAATTATTCAGTTGTTTAATTAACTATATTATTTTAGAGATTTCGCTTTAAACATAAAGCAGAGTAAGATGTTTTATAAGACATTCAAATCATTCCATGCCTTTGAAGATTGATAGGCAAAAGTTTATTAATTTGATTGCTCATACAGTTGGGAATGGATTACGAGGGTCATTATCACCATTAGTATTATAACTATGATTCCTGTTCAATTAATTAAAATGTTGCGCTTAGAAAGGGATAGTGTTATATCAGTATTTGTTTTTATTTGTATATCGCTAGATCATTTACGCTCGACCGTAAATTAACATCATTGACTGTATCGTGAGGCAATGCAAAGACATTGAATATAATATTGAGTTGGAGCAACTTCAGTTTATCGAACCCAACAGAATGCCACCCCAACCACTAAGCCATAGCATCATATAGAGGTAGATTAGTTTAAACCATAGGGATAGGTTTGGACTACCGGTACATCATATTGTTTATATATAATTCTGGAGTAATGACCTATCTGGTTCTGAAATTCATGCACTTGATCTTATTTAATTTAAGGAAACTTTATTAAAATTACACTATATAAACATTCTGGCCAAGCAAATATTCCTACGATTGGCTAATAACGAAGTGTCTCTATCGACGGCAGTCATAGTTTTGGTGTCGGCAAACGTACCAAGTCAATTTAGCAGTATTGGCAATCAGATAAATAAGATCGGTAGAATACAATACAGTAGTATATAGAAATGGGGCTAGCACCGAGCCTCGTGGCACACCAATATCAACATTCAGATGTTCTATTATATCCTGTACACTCTACACTGACATTGCTTTCAATTGGACAAATAAGATTTAAGAATACCAATGGCAAGACCACGAAACCCATTCCTTTTATACAGAATAAACTTCAATATTTAAGAATTTGTATTCCAGTATTCAATTTGTGACTAAACCTAATTTGTATTTACAGATGCGAATGGACGTCAGCTTTTGGTCGCTCAGCTGACTAATAGAGAAACCAAAGTAGTTCGTCGACTTCTTGTGGCCATTGAGGTATTTTCAATTAAGTTAATCTTTTTTAATTAATTTGTTTTGTCGGAATTTCTCCTCACGTTGTTATTTTTCAGGGAGGTGGCGATGCATCTCTCGTCAGCGCCGTAGGGGAATTCTTCCATGCGTGCCTCTCCCCCATAGTTAAAGGTAGCCAACATCAATTTAATCGTTGTTCTACCTCATCGGTCACACTATTTTTTCTATCTCATTGGTCACACTATATTTTCTACCTTATTGTGGTTATATATCAGTTCGGATCAGAATTAGGATCGTAATCCGTTTTCCGTTTGGTTTCAGCGTCTAATCGTCAGCAAATAATGTATTTCTTAGTACATTGCAATGCTGGTGAAGTGTTGTTTCGCGCACTCAAAAATCTGTCTCCGTCGATTATTGCCAAAGCTGATTTAGGAATCATTAATAGCTTTCAAGTAGTGGCCAAATTAGCTTCCAAAGGTGAGTACCAAAGAATAATTGTTTTTCTTGCGAAACTTTTGAGAAATATTCTAGATTATACGATAATATCGAGGCACTTAAGTATTTCTTAACTTTAAGATTCAAATATTTCTTTTTTTAGACACAAAACTAGCAATGAAATGTCGATTAGTTGGAGGAGTCAAGTTCATCCATCAACTTATTCAAGCTAATAACAAGAATAATTCCCTTCTTCAAGCGCTTCTTATGGTGCTCAAGTTTATTTTAAAAAATGGTAAGGAAATATTGAAGGTCTTCCAGCTCTGAAATTAATTAATTAAGACTTATTTTGAGTTACAGTAAACAATACGTGAGAAATAATTATCAATCTAGCCAGATGTTCTCAACTTCTCAGTTTTTCTACATTGTAAAAAGATCAGTTTTCAAGAATATTTCATATAAGACCACATATTAATTTGAAATTTTTTTATAGTAACTTGTGATTTTGCTGCTACCGGGACTGAGAAACTCAGATTTCTATTGACTAAATTCTATAAAGTAAATAAAGGATATGCATTACAATTTACTATATATATATACTTTATTCGTATATTAATATTAATTAATGATCGCATGAAAAATCTATAGTTTTCTTTCTGAAATTAGTTATTAACTTGTCTTAATTACTTCAGCTACAAATCAGGTTGCTTTGGGCAAAGATGGCTGTGTCTCTACTATGGTGTCTCTGCTTACTGAAGTACCGAAAACTCATTGGACCAAAATCAAATTGATTCTCGAGAACATATGTCTTCTCACCAAGACAAGTAAGTTGACCTTATATGACCCAGAGGTCATCATTGAAGTTAGCTATTTATTAATCTTTTTTTAAATTACGCCATTTACTTGTGGAATTTATTGTTTCTCCTTAGCTGCCAGTCTACCACCATGAGAATCTAGTCCTAATTCTAAATATCTATTCTTTGGTGAGCCCTCCATAAGTAAGGCTTGCAAGCACGTGAAATTAATTTCTTATTGCTTCTTAAAAGTTCTTATTGGTTCTTATTGCTTCTTAAAAGTTCTTATATTTGCATCAAATCACTCTTACTAAAATTCTCTCAACAATTAAAATCATATCTGTGTTATCTTTTATCCTTGATTTGAACTTAATTTCTGTCAAATTCAATTTCATTTGTTTCTTATATTAAATTTGGTATTATTATCTTTGCTCGAGCGAAATCTTTTACGCTGAGATTTATAATATCTGTAGGTATAGCATAGCAGGTTTTATCCCATAATAACATGGGATAAAACAGCGTGTGCATAAAAAGAGCTCCTAACCTAACCTAGTATTACCTATACTAACTTAACCTAACCTATCGCATGCACGTTTGGAATAAGTTCTTTCGTCCATTCACCCGTATAGCATATTAGTACCGGTACCGTAACATATTCAAAATGTATATTTAATTATGATAAATTAAAGGTTACGGTATTTATTCATGTTCTGTATAATTTTTATATGAATTTATTTCATTTCTTAAAGGATTTTATTTTCGTAATTGAGTTTTATTGAATGATTGAAAAATGATTTTATTTCTGAATATAAAACTATTTTTAAAAAGAATTTCAAATTTCCACCAAGAAATAAAATGCAGAGAACATTTACCATCTAGATTCTAGAGGCACCTTCATTAATATAAAGAGACTTACATTTTCATTTGGTCCAATCCGACATACGAAATGGATTCTTATCAGATTAAGCTCTAGTAAAATTGTTATCCGGAAATTAACTGTCGTTGGACGGTCCATAAGCCTTATGCTCGAGCATTTTATCTATTTATTAAAATGCATTTTCTTAGTTTTTGTTTAAATAATGAGCATTTCTTATTATTTTAAAGGAATTTATTTTCTAAAAATATATTTTATTGGTCGCTGATTTGATTATAATGACTACACTACGGTATTTACTTTCTGAAATAGAATGAATTAGGTACGGTACTAAATTATAATAAATTTGTTCGTCAACTGACTGGTATGATTTTTATTTCTTCTAGTAGGATATTTTATCTTTGGAGATATAATGATATCTAAATGTTAATCTGTTATTATTTTGGCGTCAGAAAGTAACGTAGTTCGGCTGGTGAGGGAGAATGGCCTCACTAAGGTTATTTGTATCCTTGATTCATGGGAGAAGATTGAGAAGAGACACCAAGTTAAAGTCCTTAAAGCTCTTCTCTTCACTCTATCACATTTGTGTGATTCTAGTGAGTTGATTTTATTCTCCATGTTTACCATTAAAATAGCAGTAAATAATGAAACTAAATATAAATTTAATATTATCTACAATATTTTGAGATTATGAAATTGATAATTGAGTTTATGGTATTTCTAATATGTGATGCCGACTAAATTGGTATTCAATGTTTATTACTTCATTCAAAGTTAATTTTTGTGGATTTAAAGATGACAGTGTATCAATTGAACAATAAGGTTCCTAATTACCGAATTATATTCTATCCCTGACGATAATAATTACTGTTTCTTAAGAAAATGGACGGAAAGCTGTGTTGAGTTTGAACGGAGCCGAGATTCTACACCGATTTGTTCTAACTTGTCCTGCGGATCCCAAATATGAAATATTGTTAAGCAACGCTTTAAATGTCTTCCTAAAATGCTCTTCAAAAGGGGAATTACCGGTGGCGTCACTCAAGGGGGCCATTACCTTTCAACTGCCGCCCAGAGATCCGTCCTCTCAATTAAATCCAGGTAAACTTAGCGAATCTTATTTGAAAAATATATTTTTATTTTATAATTTATTTCAATCAACTTTTTTTGGAAAATTTAATTTTTTTTAAAAGAAAGTTTGAGGAAATTTTCTTACTAATTTTGATAGAATTTGTATGAAAATTAATCTCATAGTTTCTACGATTTCGGATAAGATATGAAAGTAGAAATTGCAGTAAATATTTTCATATTCGGCGATACTAAATTCATAAATGAAATTATGTTAGCTAAAAAATTATTTATTGTATATATATATATATATGTACGGTATATACTTTTATTTTCTAAAGATTGACTTCTCTTTCCTAACATAAATTAAATTATGATATATTTTTTCGAAGATTCCCGGGAAATTACTCCCGAATTAGACCAGGATCTGTCAGATGAAGACGACTGTCAAGAAGAGGATGATGACGTCGCATTCGATTTCAAGGGCATTGAAATGACTGCCGTTTACAGTCCTCAAAAGATGCAAATCGACGAACTCCTCAAAATCGGTCGATTTTTTCCTGAATTTCAAAACCAACACTTGGGTTTATCTTACGTAACCAAAACCGGTTCGTATTAAATGGGATTAATTTAAAATTTAAATTGATAACAAATAAATAATAGGATATAAAGCTAAATTTTGTAAATCAAAAACTACGACATTTTTCGAGTAGATCTAATAATGAAATAGTTTCTAATTTTAGGCCTCAATTTCAAATTATCCGAATTATACCTGAGTCGCAGTGCCAATGTGAAATCTTTGTTGCCATTTGTCAAAGTTGCGTATCCAGACATGGTGAATGCTGAAGGCCCTCCTTTCTTAGAGCCTTTATATAAAAAAACAACCAAAGTCCAAAGGTAAATAACAGTCCGAGCTAATTTATATGAAGTTATAATAATGAAATGTATTAAAATTGTGTTTCGAATTAATGTTTTATTAAGGGTGTTATAATATTCATTTCAGGGAGAAGGCTTTGAGAACTTTGGATCGGATCTTGAACGTCTCAAATTACCAAGAAAAAGTTGTCTTCGACCTTGACTATTTGCTGGAATCTGAAATTCATCCTCTAATTATGTCACCTTCTAGAAGGTAACATATTTATATGACCCTATTCTATGTGACCCAATTCTATGTGACTCAATTCTATGTGACCCAATTCTATCTGGCACCTATAACGACGAAAATCTCCTTAATTACGCTTTAAGGCCTAGCATTTACAATTCCTCTAAAATTTCGATAGTACCGGTATTCATTATTATTCAATTTATAAAATAGATTTTTTATATTAGAATATAATCAATATATAAAAATAATCGAATTCAACTTTAAAAAATGGAAGCTGTTTTTAAATAAAGAAAACATTCGGTATTTTCAATCTCAATAAATTTGTCTGTACATTAAAATTTTCCTAGAAACTTGAGCAATTGGGACGAGAAACGCATCGACAAGAAAGATGTCACCGTCGATCATCTCAACTTTGAATCAAGATTCGAAAGTGGAAATCTCAGAAGAGTCATTCAGGTTCGTTCATTTTTATTCTTTTTTCCACTACTTTTCATCAAATTATTTAAATATTTTTATACTTTCGTATACCTATCTATGAAGTGTAAATTAATTCGATTTTGTATACATTATCTATCAAATTTAATAAAACGTAACTTAGCTTTTGTTTTTATAGGTTTCCCCGTACGAGTATGATCTGTTATTAAATTCTGATGTGAATTCGTGGCATCATCATCAATGGTTTTATTTCGAAGTTTCAAACATGGAGTCAGGAGTGCCGTACATTCTTAATATCATCAATAATGAGAAGCCCAACAGTGAATTTAACTACGGTCAGTGCCAATTAAATATTACTCTTTACTATTCTATCTTTTGAGGAATATTATACAAAGTGTATATAGAATTACGATAAAAAAAGCCAATACGAATATTGAAAAAGAGAAACGGAAGATTCCAATCATCGTAGCTTGAAAAAATAGGAAAATACTTGTTAGTAAATAAAATCAAATTTTTATGCCCTAGGTATGAAACCAGTGATGTTCAGTGTGAAAGAATGCCAATTGGGTAGGAAATGGTGGGTACGTGCTGGAGAGGACATTTGCTACCATAAGAATCATTTTATTCGTCTGCCGAAGCATAACGACAGGTTCCGCAAAGGTTCCTCAAGGAGCTACTACACAGCCTCTCTTACCATCAGTTTCCCCCACAATAACGATGTTGTCTACTTAGCTTATCATTATCCATATACTTATACTAAACTACAGGTAAGATATTATATTTAAACCTGCTTAGAAATAATTTTGAACATCAAATTAATTTTCTATTTAAAATTCAGAAAAAAATAATTGGTCAAAGTCAACTTATTTGATTAAAAAAGTTATTTATTTTGAACATATTTTTATTTCCTAATTTTAAAATTAATAATTATTACGGTACCGTACTATTTTATTTTCTATTTAAATATTATTCCTATTTTCAGACATTTTTAACCTCTATGGATGTCGCTCCGATGGACCCCGATGTATATTTTCTAAACCAGACTTTGTGTCACACTTTAAACGGAAATCCTGTTCCCGTTCTCACTCTCACAAGCAACACGAAAAAGACTCAGGTTCGAACATTTCGGCGTCTTATTGAATAGAAATATTTCACATTCTATGAATTTAATACGAAACATTGAAGGAATCGCTTATCCTATTCCTATAGCAACGTAATGACCTTTTTATATACATTACCGTATTACATATATATATATGTATTCCTAGTAGTTTTTAAAAATATTTTATTATAAATATATATACTGTATAGTGTATATATATATATATACTTTAGAGTTTAGAATATATATATATATGTGACCTAAAAATATATAACTACGATTGACTACGTTTCTTTTGAATCACCTAACTATTTATTCCTTTTTGTTTATTGTAGGAGAAGGAAGTGGTGTTCCTGACTGCGCGAGTTCATCCTGGCGAGAGCAATTCCTCCTGGATGATGGAAGGAGTTCTCAAGTATCTCCTGGGGGATTCCAAAGAAGCTAAAGAGCTTAGAAATGATTTTGTCTTCAAAATTGTTCCAATGCTTAATCCAGAAGGAGTTATTCATGGAAAGTAAGTTTGATTTTCATTAATATAATTATATAATCGTATACAGTTGTTTATTTAATATATACATTATCGATTAGTATTTGGATCAATTGTATTATTAAGCCCCATGTTTATGGAGGGGGCTTTTCTATAGTTGAGGTTAGGAAATACCCCACCCATCAAAAAAAGGAATTAGAAAGCAAATTTACTGAGTAAGAGATATTTTATGATTACCTATAATTGTCAATCAAAGATATGTTATGAATGAAACTCTGATCTAACCCTATCTACAAATTCAATTTTTAGTAAAAATAATATTTGCAAATCTCACAAGTAACAGCAATAAAAATGTATTCGAGTATGAATATTTCAACCTTCGTCTGACAAGTTTTAACCGAAGTGGCGTATGGTAAAAAGAGAGCGAGAGAGAGAGAGAGAAAATATGTAAATGATCGATAAAGAAGAAAGTTCAGGAGTTTAGTAAACTGACAAATTGAATTTACAACTATGATAATGAATGAATAATGCCCTCATATATAAATGTAATTATTAAATTAAATTCGTGCAAAACTTAAATAAATAATGTGCTTCTGTACAAACATTTTATTTATATTCGACCAAGATTTTGGTTTTCGAATCAATATATAAACTAAATCGGACTGTTTTTTACTAAAAACTGAATCGATATTCTGTATTCCGGTATTCAGGATTGCATATTATTTATTGTTTCAAATTTACATATAAACACCAATTAACAGTCACATGTAGGAATACCTTACATTACTATCTATATATTAATTAAATAAAAAATCTTATGTCTACTATAAAGGCTACAAGGGTCATGTCATAACACTCAATGTATTTTTAAAACTGCTAAAAGGATTCCAATAGTTTTAACATTAGAATCACTCTTTATCTAAAGATAAAAAAAATTATTACACTGTTAATTTGATGGACTCTGTTGTTAATTTGTCTCGTAAGATTACGTGTTATAATTAAGTGCAAAGAAACAGTTTAAATTTCCGTTGTGTCATTGAGTGCCCAACTGAAAGCTTCCTTACGCTGCAGAATTGATGAGAAAATTGGCCCAGGTGTTCCTGGTTCATTTTGTGTTAAGATGAATGGTGGGATTACTTCTTGCGTCGGGTTCTTGGGCTCAATTTCATTTTGGCGAAGGAGGCCTGGCACTAAAGACTCTAGAAATATTCCACTGCTTTTATTTGGGCCTAAATTTAGATGAGGTTGTCTTGAAGAGCGATCGGTGACTTTTGTATTGGTGCTTGGTTGTGAATTTGGGCCACTGTAAGAAATATTAAAGACTATAGAGTACATTTCAAAGTGTAGTTTCTGAAAGATTAGAAAAAATACAGAAGAAATAGTATAGTAATCTAGTTTCTTAAAAGAAGATCAGATTTTTCAATTAACTAAAAACTGAGGATTACCTTCTTACCCCAATGAGGTCTTTGAATTCGGTGCTATAATTTTTGTTCGCGCAGGGTTGCTAGCTTCTCTGGTTCTAGTGTCTGGGAATGTTTTCTTTACAGCGGCACCTGGAGACAATCTGTTGGTGACGACGTAATTAAAGTAATAACATCTCGTAAGCTGACAAATAAAAGGTCGATTTTCTGTGCAATTCGTGGCAGCCCAATTGTTCGACTTCAAACTCATACAGTTTTGATCTGTTCTGTAATGATAATAGATTGTTTTTTAATAAAATTATATATAAGCCTGCTTGCTATCTATCTATTTAGCTGTTGATTGTTATGATATAAATGTACTTTTGGACAATGCCACGCAACATACTTCGCATTATTGGTAGTACGATCACCATTGCCCCAAAGTGTAAATGTATTGTTGAATTGATGGCCTGTTGACATCCACGTCCAAGGATATGATCCTAACCTATTACCACTTGTCCAATACTCTTGATCACTCTTGCCTGAAAGAAACTTATCTTAAGTTTCTGTTTATAATTAATATTTAGTTAATTTAAATGTAATATTTTGCATATATTCTGAAAACAAATTAATTCAGTTATTAAGTTACCACGTAAACTCTCATTTTGAAGTACTATTACCCAAGTTTGGTACCTGATTTTTTAAGGAACTCGATGAGTTGTATCGATTGCTCATACTTGGTCATGGTGAGTAGTTCCATACCAGAGTTCCTGCAGTACTGGTAAGCGAGGAAGAAATTGAAGTGCAGAGGATAAGGCCACATATCAGATACAAAATATCTCGAATCGCCTATCAACAATGTTTCGATTCTCTGACCTGTTAAAGGAAATAATATTAAATGACCCGACAGTCACGATTATTTTTGAAATAAGTTATAACACAGCGTATATTTGATTAAAATAGTGACCGAATTTTCAATGAAAATTGTAAACATACCTTGTATATATGTTATGTAAAATAACACAAGAACAACAATGAAGTTCATTTTGGTTGGTCAATCAGGGTTCAAAATAAACAAGAATAATTTGCACACTTTGAAGTTTGGCGCAAATTTATTTTAAAAATACTTTACAGGTAAAACTCCTAAAACAATTCAAATTTGTATATTAATTAAATCAGTTTACTTTTTATCTATTTGTATTGTATAATTTAATTTGTTTATCTACGTCCTACGAAAAGAAATAGATGTACAATTATCAAGAATGACTGTGAGTTTCATGAATATATTATTTATTGAAATATCAAATAAATGGTATATATATATAATCTTTTTAAATTACCTCTTAAAATGGCAGAATTGCATGACTCGTAGATATTTAAAGTGTCTGACCATTGAAGAATTAAGTGAGTAAACCAATAATTATCAACGTAAATATACGATCTATATTTGACCTATGCAGTTTAACAATAAAACTAAATATATATATATTGATTAAAGCTAGAGGTGCACCGATATATCGGTATCGGCCTATATTTGTGGTATCGGTATCGGCATAAATATAGGCCGA
>JAJNBT010045142.1:0-11124 GCA_028455955.1 Notopais sp. p TS-2021 | reverse complement strand
ATGTAAAAAGTTTAGAATTAGATATAGAAAGAATTTTATTCTTATTTCCCAAATGAAGTTCAAGGAATTATATTTTACCTAAATTAATAAATTTATACTTGCAATTTATCTGAATTAATTATAGTTTATAATTATATTTACTTATTAATGCAATTATACTTTTAGATTCTAAGTACCTAAGTATTTAATATCTATATCTATATAATGAATTATAAATATTTGGATAAAATATTTGTTCACATATCATATATATATATATGTAATTATTTTAGATTATATATCATAATTGTGCAATATGTTAGTTTATATACCATATATATATATGCAATATTCGTTGAGAAGCGTAATCATAATATTTAAATATATAGAACAATTTACCTATATAATTATTTACCTAGAATTAAAATAATTGTACGTTACTTCATACCTGTTGATCAAAATAATAGTTGCTATACGTCAAGATATGACATATTTGATACAATTTTAGATCACATTTACATAATCAGCTTCCATCTGCGTAAGAAATGCTGGGCCAAAAAAGTCTGTAAATTGAAGTATTTTTTGCTGCATTTTGCTACGGTGAAATTGTCCCTTATATTACGTAGAGCGTAAACAAATAAATTCCTAGAGGGTTCTCCATCAAATATATGTCATATTTTTCAATACCATATGGTCAGTTTCTTGACGAGAATGTGTTTAGCCTTTATAACCTACAGCAGGTTTTCGTTTAAAATGTCATTTTTTGATTTATGATGAAATGAATCTTGGTATTTTCAAGTATTAATTAAAGTATTAATTGTGTACCGGCATTAACAATTAATATCAATAAGTAAGAATTAATATCAATAAGTAAGAATTAATATCAGTAAGTAATATCAATAAGTAATAATTAATATCAATATGTAACAATTAATATCAGTAATATATAATAAATATTCATGTAAATTATCAGCTAGCAGTGTATTTACTTAATTAAGAAATAGAAAAGACAAGAAATTAAAAAATAAATTATTCTCAAAAATGATAATAAGATTAATGGAAAATGTAAATTTTAAGAATGACGTTTTAATGAATTTTAAATACATTTATTTTAATTCTTGGTTTCATTCTCGCCACTTCATGAAGATAAATGGTTTATTTAAATAGTTGTAGGACAAAATATCGGTCTTAGGAATGTCGCCACTCCAATTAAATCGTTTTCATTGATGAAAATGAAATGTTAATATAAATAGATGAATAATTTAATGGTTTGAATATACATTTATTTTATTCATCTCAATTTTAATTGATCCAGAACTTGGTTTCATTTCGATAGATTTCCTCAATAAAGCGATTATTTATTCCGGTGTACAGTGTACACTAAGGAATGCCTTTTAAATAGCAAATTGTTTGATTCAATGTAAGAATCTTTATAAATTCATAGATAAATACACCTATGAAAAAAGAAATTCTACTACAACTTTCTATATATATATATACTAAGATATATTAAGTTAGGACTTTTAAGAAGTATATTTTATATTTTTGAACTATAAAAAACTTGGACTGATGTTATTTATCTTTAATGTGAGAAGGAAATTCAGATCTAAAGAATTTTTCTTTATATTTCTAAATTTGGTTTATAGGTAAAACAAATTTCAAAATAAGAATTGTTTCATTTTTGATTCTTGGACAATATCACCCCTCCCCTATACCAAGGACAATATTCCTGAATACAATATTGCTAAGGTAGAAAGGTTATTCAAAATAAATTTGATGGGTTAGCCGTTAGATTTATGATTGTCAAATCATTCCGAAGTGTTCCTGCAATTTGTTATTTTTTGTATAAAAGTTGATATAACCACCTATAACTCATTATCTGTTCACTTTACCGAAACAAGTATAAGAGCGAGATGTATTTTAATGATATTTTACGTCTAGGAAAGGTCTTAAAATGAAAATATAGTCAATATTTTAGAAAATAATTTAATATATTTGTAGAAACCAGTTTCTGACTTGTCTGTTATACTTAGTATAAATGTATACTTGTTATTTACCTGTCAGCAACTGATTAGGCAATCAAAAACTATTTGACAATGAAAGATTTAATAAAAATTTAAAAATATTCTCGAATTTTTTTTATAAATTGATACAAAATGTTATAAAAAATAGTCGATAATATATTTAAATTAGTAAAATTCATATAATTAAAATAAATTTTAATTGTCAAATAATTTCAAATTATTCTGTCAGTCACTAACGTACAAATATCTGGTCAATTTAATAACAGCAATAATGAAATAATCATATTATAACTTCTATAACATTCCTTGTTCAGGAATATTGTATCTCTTCAGGAGATATTATCTTAGGGATATTATCATATGGGAGATATTGTCTTGATAATATATTTTTTATATAAATATTTATGATTTTTTATTTCTAGAAAACTAGAATTTTAATAAAATATATATATAGGAATATTAAAAATCTTTATTTTAATCACTGAAATTTATTGAAAATATGTACATTATTAATTTACAAAATTTCAAACTTATACAATAGGTTATATAGATTGTCATTTACAATATATTAAATTATTTACAATATACAAAAATCATACAATAATATATAATAAACTCTTAACTTATATGTCATGTCATTACTCATTATATATGAAATGCCAACTAAATTGAAAGGATTTTAGTATTATAATAAGTTTAAATAATTATAAAATTATATTCACAACTCAAATCTGTATATTTATTTATGAAAGTATTTGCTAAACATTTCCATATGAAAATTATGACATTTATAAATACATTTTTGAAAACAATAAATTCTTTATATTATGAAAATTATGAACATTGTCAAATATATTGGGTTATATATTTAAGAAGATATCTTAATTAAATCAAATACAAAAATATACTTAAATCAGATAAAGAATTCTTCTTATTTCTACTTCTTTATTTTACATTACACGTAGAATTAATGTATGGGTTTTTTAATAAACAGAGTTTTGTCTCAGTGTAATACATAAGTATTTTTGATATGAAACAAATACTTCATGTGTTTTAATTTGATCAATAAAGATACGTAAAACTATGAAATAAATTATTATACAATCTTATAGAACGATCTATTTAAACTTAGATTGTAAATTTGATATTGAATAGATTTATTTAAGAAATTTATAATCATCTATCCATCAAAAACTGCAGATTATTGTAATATTTTAGAGACTGAGACAAGAAATATGTATTTTATGTACTATATTCATAAGGGCCAATTGTGATCGTGGACATAATGTATAATTTACGAGAATAATCAGGCATGAGTGTACAGTACACAGAATAATAATTTTTACTTTCAAAATTATAGTTATATCTTAATATAGACACAATTATATACAAATTATTTTAAATATAATTAGAAAAAAGTACATTGAAAATAATATATCCAATTATCTCATTATAATTGGTAGACAATAAAGGGTTAAAAATAATTGGGTACAAAATAATAGGCCTATGAGATAAAGATATAAATACTAATGCCTGCATGGACTAAATTCATCTTTATAATTTAGCGGATATACTGAACTGATTTCCATCACAATTTAATTGGTTAACGATGTTGCAATAAAGAGCTTCTGCAAAGATTTTTTTAAAGTAACATAATTGGTTTGTTTTTTAGTTCGTAGTGTTAATAAATCTGATCTTAATTTAAACAATTGTTTTCGTACCATACACTGAGAAGAATCTCTTTCAATTAATCAGAGAAGAATTCGTTAAAATTAAATTTCATTATTTTGTACCGACATCTTAAAATCACTTTTTTAAATACGTATAACATTTATGAATAAATTTACACATACATGAAATATTTCATACATTATATAATATCAGAAATAAGCAGTAAAATTACTATACAAATATTATATGTCTTCATGAAGATACAAAATCTTACATATAGATTTACTTAATGCTACATACTTCAAATCGGAGACTTCAATTTCCACAAGGACATTATATCAATACAAATCATATCAATTAGGCTGTCATATTAAATAACAAGCTCAATCTTCAGTATGCATATAGAGACCACCCTCATTCAGCATGCTATGTATTACAGTATATGTAAGCTACAAAACCTATCATATAGACCTTGTATATTGGTGGGCCAAATGGCCCCTTTATCTATAAAGATATATATTAACCATACATATGCTCGTTTGGACCGAAGAATATTTATACAGTGTTATACAATTTATTGAAGACAATAATGGTCCGCTATAATATATGCACTTTCTTCAATATCTCGGACCACCCGTACATATCATATTTTTTAAATAAAGTCAATAATAATAAATAAATATTCCTGGTCTCTCAATTTAAACTTAGTCATGCAATTGTTAAATTATCTGTAGATAGGATGTTGAAATCCAATATACTTAATCATAGATATTAAATTTCTAATAAAATTTCACCTATATATAAATCCGACAAAAAAGCATAACCATTTAATGCGACATAATTCTTTGGTCACCAACACGTTTCGGATTTATATAAATCCATCTTCAGCTGCAAGAGTTTTAATAATGGTTAATAACATTAATTTATTATACATTCAATTTACACATTAGCTATTAATTACTGTAATATTTTTCATGTCAAAATTAAATCACCTGAAGATACTTGTAAATAAAGTTATAACCGGTCGTGATGGAAGTCCTGTGATTTTCCTTCTTGATATAAACTTTAATGATTATAGAAAAGGTTGATTTAAAATGCAAATATCATATAATAATAGGAGTAATGAATGACAGAAAAAAGTCATGCACGCCATGACCATCTGTTATGATTTATAGGGCCAATTAATGCAGTTAGGCAAATTATTTTAATTGCCCCTTAGACATACATTCAGTAATTATACACGCATCAAATAATTCGAGAAAGAACCTGCTAAGTGCTATATAAAGAAACGATGTAATTAGAATACTTTGCTCAAAAATTAAAATTACATAGCTTGATTGCAATACACAAAACAGACTTATTTAGACTGACTTGTTAATCCAAACATTCTAAAACAGACTCATTTTACTGTGCAATCAATTTTTATGTGACTCACGTAACATGTTTTGATTTTTTTTGGTTCATTTTTAATAAAACAATTATATAATACAATCATTTTACGCATGAGTCTATTTATATCAATGGATAAATATTTAAAGCTGTTATACAATCCACGTGTGCATGAACAATAAAAAAGCAATTTTTCTTTATTGTATTCTTCCTCCGTACAATACACTTTTTTATACCAGTTTTTGTGCATCAAGATACATTATCCATACAATATTGTTTGTCAAAAATCATGTCCGCTAGTGTCACATAAATTTGAACAATCTAAAATGAATAAGACATTTATGATTTAATAGCAAATGGTTATTGGGGAATTATTTTCCTGAGACGTCCTATAACACTAGAAGTAATGGTTATATATATGGGTTACTGTATATGATTCGAATAATTGGTTATATTTTAGTGTCAAAAACACGAATAGATCGTATGACATTTATGATATCACATATATCACATACATATCGATATGTGATATATATTCTGATAGTAAATGCAATAAATCCTATAAATAATAATCAAATTTACGATCTCAATTATGAAATATCACATAGCAGAAATAATTTTTTGATAAATTTGAAAATAAAATAATTACAATTGGATTTTTTAATTTCTATGGCAGTCGATCGTTTCTATAACAATTTTGGCCTCACATCTTCATTACATGTATAAGTATAAACTTAAGCACATTATAATTAAACCAAGCACATGTATTACATGTAATACCTTTTGAAATAGAATGTGAAGTTTGTTCTCAGATCTAATGAACTAAATATATATATAACTTATACAGTAAAACCAATATTCCCTCTAAGTTGCGTAACTATATGTAGAACTTTTAAAAAATAAGTAGTTTAAAATAAAATATTCCTTGTAACTTAATTCACATTATCGTAGAAATTTGCACCATTGATTTGGAGAATTGAGCATCGCTAAAAATATTATTAAGGAAATTTTAACGATTATTTAATGCAAAATCATGTGATATAACGCTCTGAATCGTTGACTTAATTTATCTGTTACAAATTAGAACGCGCATTAATCAAAGCACCAATCATAACTCTACATGTTAATGAATAATAGCACTCAAAATAAAAATAAAATATACAAAATATGTTTAAAAATCTTAAACAATTGATTGATAAAGCAATATATACAAGGAGGAATTAAAGCTTTTATTTACCAAAATTAATTGTTCTTTTAAATAAAGATGTTTAGAGTCAATACAAATTCATAAAAAATCCCTAAATCTATAAACATTCATTCTAATGACTGCTGTTAATTCAGATATAAATTTTAAAATTTAAGATATACATTACAAATACATTACAGTCAATAAGAATTATGATGAAAAATATTTACACTTTATACACATTCGCATATACGCTGTAAAAACTACTGACTTATTATACAATTTGATTTTTCAAGAGAATTAATAATATAAAATTCTATCCATGGCATTCAGTCACAAGATGTCTCAAGACATAAATCCAAAGAGGTCACTTCTTCAATTGTCGCAATGGAAACTGGTGGTCTTTTTTTAGAACTCAGACATGCAGTGACCGGTCTTCTGGGTTGCTTTGACCCTGCAGTGATTGGACTTTGTTGATGAACTTTGAGGATTGCCATTGGTTCATATGTATCTGGTTTGGAAGATTGAGGATCATTCGTAGTTGGACTGGAAACTGGACTTTCGTTGTTATTCCGACCGACAAGTTTCTCTTTCTTTTCTATGTCTTCTTCACTGGTGTAATAGTAGGCTGATTGTCTTCTATTCCACACGACCGATGTAATAACCACCAGCATTATGGCCATCAGTAAACCACAAACAATACCAACCAAGAGCGCTAAATGATCTTTGAAGAAGTTAGCAACGATCTTAAAGCTCTTAGATTCTCCTACGCCATTTCTTTTATTGATGGAAGATCGTGGGTCATCGCTTTGGATGATTTCATTATGTTCTTGGTTCCATTCCGGCCACATAGTTTGGGCAGCTGTAATACACGTATCGAGTCTCTCCACTTTTAGCAGTACCATTCTTTGGCCTGCCAAAGCGTCTGGTCCAACACATTTAAGGCAAAGAATTGAAGCAGGATTTCTCTTACAAGAGGAAATAGAATGAGGTTGTTTGGGTGATGATTGCAACCAGTAAATAATAGAAGCGATGTGACACTCCTGACATTGCCATGGGTTCCTCTCTAATCTGACGGACGACAAAGACGACATGGCACTGAAGGCTGCAATCACGTGCTGACTTATACCTCGAAAGCTATTGGCTGATAAATCGAGTGACTGCAAATGAGGAGTAGAGTACAATAACTCGTGCGGAAATTTGGACAAATAATTGGTGGAAATATTCAAGCTCCTAAGATGACGGGACCGTCGAAGTAAATTTGGTGGAATCCTTGTAAGACCCAAGTCTCCGAGACCAAGTTGACGTAGTTGTCGAGCTTTTGGAAGTATTTCGACCAATTGAGCGATGTGCAGAGAATTGCCGGAAAAATTTATATTTTTCAGTGAAGCAATAATTGGTGATAAAATCTTCGCAGGCAAAGAGGATAATCGATTGTAAGACAAGTCCATGTTTGTGATGGAACTGTTTTCAAACGATTGATCTTCTATAGTTGAAATTCTGTTGTGTGAGATAGAGAAATCTCTGAGTGGTAACATTTGCAAGTCCGAGTTCATGATCTTTGGTATTAAGTTCCCATTAAGCTTCAGCGTTGTTATTTTTATAGCCAAGTGCATGGGAGGAATTACAGTGAGGCGATTATCACTCAAGTCTAATAATTCGATATTACGAAGTTCTTTTATCAAAGATTCACTGACTGTCAATAAACCACAACTGAGACACTTAAAAACTCTCAGGGAAGGAAGATCGGAAAACCGATCATGATGTAGTTGACCTAAAGGATTATTGCTCAAATCTAAAGTATCGAGGACACTCAAACCATAGAAAACTCGAGAGGCAAGTTCAGGAATTCTGTTATGTGAAAGATCCAAAATCTGTAGCAGTTTTAGGTACCTGAATACTGCAGATGGGACTGATTCTATAAAGTTGTGACTCAAGTCTAAACTCTTGAGTGCATCAGGTCCTTTGAAATTCGTATCAAGCAATTGATGAAAAGCATTGTGAGACACGTTCAAGGACGTCAGTTTTCTGAGGCCCCAGAAAGAGTGTTCACCTAGAGCGGGGATTTTAGAGTTGACAACTTTTATTTCTTCTAGAGACGGAAGTCCTCTGAAGATAGGTCCGAGTGTAAGAGTATTTGGTCTATCCTCAGGAGCGCTGACGATTAAAACTTCTGCTTCAGAAGACATTTTCAGAACAGGTAACGGGTCGACGAGTCCGCCTTTAGTACAAAGCACCTGCCAACGCCCTCTTTCATCTAAGGGACACTTGCAGTCCGAAGGGCACATCTTCCCACCATTGGCACATATAATTACTGTTGTCAGTATGATCATGATCAAGAGGTTCATCATTCGCAACATCTGCAAATAAATAAAAGAAAGTGTTATAATTCTGCTTCAAAAATAAGAAACATTAGCTTAATAAATAACGGTGGTTCAAATGAAAACTCTCTTGTACCCAAAAATAGATATCCCTTCAACTATGATGTTATTATTATATCTCCCTGCAGTAAAGATCAGCGATTGCCTAAAAAAATCACTGATCGCGCGGCTTTCTTTATATATAAAAACTATTAACGAAAATAGTTGTCCATTATGCATGTAACTTGCATGTAAATAAATCATTTTTATCATTACAAGACATCTTTGGTTTCTTATATATCATCCTATATATAATAGTACAGTATATGTATTCATGGAGATATGATTCAAAACCTGCTGTATTCGATGACACCCTCTTTCTTTTTAATACATTTTTGCATTCGTTATCAGTTGTCATGATCTACCACTCCATAGACATTATATTCAAGAAAATGTATAGAGGCACATATGTTTTAACATCTTTGTCAATGACAGGGCGACAGACCTATGATTTATGTTGCCTTTTACGGTATTTCACACTCTATGTTACGGGCACAATATGTCATCCATTTTGTGTGTGTCAAGCGTATTTTTGTAATCGAGCTTATACGAATAATATCAAATGAAATCTGAAGCATCATTGGTTAAATATAATCCGATATCTATTTTAAACCAATGATAAATGATCTTTTTTTTAATAATCCATCATATTTTCTATCTCTCTCTCAGTATATATGTATATCTTTATATAAACTCACAGCAATCTTATACGGAATACGGAAAACAAACTAAATCACGTTTGGTCGAGTATAATTTCGTTATGGTTTTATAGATTGACGTATCTTTAATGAATAAAATCCAATTCACAAAATGCAATTTTATTTTCCCATCGTAAATCATTTTATATTGATATTAGTACTAATTTAAAGTATCTATAAAACGCGGATGAATCAATGGTCAACATATACCTAGAATAAGTTATAGTGACCCTTATTGCATATATGGAAGGGGTTACTTATTTCACTGTAGTTAAATTATCTCAACGATACGTAAAAATGGGCCTGCCTCTTGTTAACAGCGAAGCGAATTAAGAATATATTCAGCGCAGCATTAGAGTAAAAATTAATCAAAAATATTTATGACTATTTTTTATCTTCTATACGTGATATCCATAAAGATTTAAAGAAGGTTCAACGAAGTCATAATATTTTTATGACCAAAGTCATTTCTACAATAATATACAAAGCAAATGCGATCAGGGTTAAGTATATATAATTATATTTAACCAATTACTATTCAGGTTTCATCAATATCCATTCAATGGATTCTTAACATGTACATTCATTATACGTTCTAAGAATATTTTATCAGATCGATCCAATATTGAATAATTTTTACGTTTTACATTCACTATAGTCATAAATGGATATATTTTCGTGTGTACTATGAAACTGATCTCGATCGGCATAAGAATCGGTTTATTGAAGGAATTACTCTGATTGGTGTTCAGCAGCGGTTGAAGATTTTCTATTGGTGGAAAACGAAAATACACATAGTTGTCTCGGAACCCAAGAAACTATATACAGATATATTATTTATAAAGTCATTACAAGTAACTTCTTTATAAGTTTTCATTCTTTCGTAACAGTATTTATTTGGGGTAGAATAATGATCTCGAAAAACATAATCCCGAACGCCACAATCAGGAAACGACAAAAAAAACAAATGCCAAATTCTCAAAATCTAAAGACTGTAAGCTTTGTAATGTCATCGTTTGTCAACCTAACCTAAAGTTATATGTTACTTATCTTGATTTTGATTTCGTTATTTTGGCTTTTCTTGATTTTTGACTTTTTGACCGACACCCATTTATATATGTCCATAGAAAATTAAAAAAGGACATGCAAGCTATGACTTCTATAGATTTATTATATTAAGTTACATAATTTTGGATATTGTGTGGAATAACTATATGAATGTGTAACCAATTCCAGTGTCCAAATTATCCAATTAACGTACTGTAAATGGATCCATATTGGAATTGGATATCTTTATTATGACTGTCGTTATTCGTATTTACATCGGAAGTCACTTAAAGATTAATGAGTTTTCAGTTTGAATAAATTAGCGACTTCCTGCAACACCGAAAAACATCAATAAAAACACGAAATCTATTCACAAAAATGGTCCTGTTTGCTCTGAATGATCGAAATTATAATGTTTATTTACATACAGGATTTTAATTGAAAATAGACTTTAATAATTAACATCATAGTACGTGAAGAAATTATTTGCTCCCGGATAGTTATGACAATTTTTTTAAATCAATTTAGTTACTATTTATTATTCATTTTACTGGTATATAAATAAATTTGACTTGCCAAGCCCGTTTATTAATTAATTTAATCGTTACAGAAAACAAATATGAGGTTATGTTAGGTTAAGTTTATTGTACTTATCAGTGCGCATGTTACAGGTACCATATTTATATCAATTAACTTCTGTTGCTTGTTTG
>JAJNBT010044600.1:0-11644 GCA_028455955.1 Notopais sp. p TS-2021 | reverse complement strand
AAATGTTCATTACAACTAAGCTTTTTAAGTATAAATTATTAAATATAATTAAAGTGTTGAAAATAACCCATATCGTGCTAAATGCACATCAATAACATTGGTTTGCGGATCAAACTGATAATCCCAAACTGCTTCAAATAATAACGAACGAGACAGAACCTGACCGCTGTGTTCCATTAAATAGCGTAATAGTTTAAATTCTTTGGGTTGTAATTTTATCTCATTTAACCCACGGTAAACCTTGTGTGATAGCAAATCCATTTTTAGATCTGAAACTTGCAAAGTGCTACTTATTTTTTCACTGGATTGGTTTTTACGTTGAATTAAAATTTCAATACGCACAAGTAACTCAGAAAGTGCAAAGGGCTTAACTAAATAGTCATCACCTCCTTCACGCAGACCTTTTACTCGTTCTGAAACACTATCTAACGCGCTTAAAATAAGCACGGGTGTTTGTTTACCGGCATTTCTTAAGGTTGATAATACGGTTAATCCATCTAACTTGGGAAGCATTCTATCAAGCAGTATTAGCTGGTGATCACCCTCTAAAGCCAAGAATAAACCATCTTGACCGTTATCGGCGAGATCAACTTCATACCCTTGTTCTTGAAGCGCTTTTTGTAGATATTGACGTGTTGTTTGATTATCTTCGATAACAAGAATACGCACTGTATTTCCTTACGGGGGAATAATCCCCCTTGTTATTACTACTCAGGCGTTGTTAATTAATGGCTCATCACAGGAATTATGTTGCCTGTTTTGATGTCTACAAGTACACGTTTAACGCCTTGCTCGCCCATTAATTTGAATTTATAAAAGCTAATGCCTTTTTCGCTTTCTAATTCAAACTCAACTACATTCGCGTTGTATTTTTGTTTTAACGTGGCAATCGTCTCACTGAGTTTAAAGTTAGACGTTTTTAACTCTTTTAATGCAAACAGTTCATCATCATCTAAACGATTCATGCCAAGAATTTTAAGGCTTTTACTTTTCTCTTTTAAAATGTCGCCATCTTCTAGGCTTAGTTGCACTTTATGTTTTTGCTCTGTTTCAAAGTTAATGGTTTCAATTTCGTAAGTCGCTTGATTGTTATAATCATCAATTTCAAATTCAATAATATGACCAGAATAATCAGCCGTTACTTTTTCTACGGCTTGTTCTAAGCTGAAATTTGCACGTTGTAGGGCAAGCGCTGAGAGTGAATCATCGTCACCTGCAAAAGCTGAAATAGAAGCAAAAGCGAGTGTTGCACAAAGTATTTTAGTAAATTTCATGTTGTTATCCTGTTTTATTGTTTGGTCATTTGGTTGATAACTGAAGTGTACGCTTTCATCATTTCAACAAGGTGGATAAAACATTACAAAAAGTTAATGTTAGCCTGTAATAGTGATATTTGGCTTTTTTGATCAATACCTTTAGAGGTGCATTTTTAGGTAATGTATATATTCATCATAACCTTGTTGATCAAAATTCTCTGACAGCTGATTCATAAAACCATGTAAATAAGTACTCTTGGTCAGCGTGACCTGTTTATTGTTTTTTAAATGTTCAACCAGCTCATTAATATTAAAGTGTTTCTCATGCTGAGGAATAATTAACTCAATGGGCATATTTTCTTGAATGTTTAAGTGATGACGAATTTGCGATGCGTAAAAGCAAACAACTTGTTTTGCTTGCGTTTCTGCAAGTTTGGCTGAGTTTAGCCATGTCGCCGCACCTCCGACACTAAAAGCGATAATGTTAAAGGGCTCTTGAATAGTCTCCAATTTCTTTTGTAGCAGTTGTGCGTAATGACTTAGCCCCACCTGAACACTAAAATAATCATAAGCCATTTTTTCGTTTTCAAAGTCGATCAATTCACCAGAATAGGGATCAATAATTAATATTTCATCGGGCGCGATTTGTTTTGCTAGTTTTTGCAATGCAAGACTATGACCAAAAATATCAGAGACAAAAATAGTGAGCATGTTTTTTCCTTATTATGACTTTCCTTAAAGAAGATTTTGCTTAATGTCTCCAGCAAAAAACACTTCATGCTTTTCATAAGCACTGTTATTTTCTGGTAACTCAACCAACTGAAAACCTTGTTCATGTTGCAGTGTTTTAACTATTTCACGTACAAAAATACTGTTATTCGAATCGTTAATAAATTCATTAATATCACACCATTTAGCTTCTGCAATTTCATCGATATCTTGAATGTCTATTTGCTCGGTTAACGCATTCAAACGGCAGAGAAAATAGATATTAGATTTGCCAAAACGAAACACTTTTTTAGAACCAAAACCTTGTAAACCAATAAATTCGCTGCGAATACCTGTTTCTTCAAATACTTCACGCACAATCGCTTCTGATATTTTTTCACCTAACTCAATATGACCACCCGGCAGCTTGAAACCTGGCCCCATTGCGAGCTTTTCTCTAATCACCAATATTTGTTGTTGCTGATTAAAAATAAGTGCGCCTGCACCAATACTATGCGTGGGGACAAATGGCGCATAGGCATCTTTTTGGATACGTAAAATAAGCGTAATTTCATTTTCTAAACAGTTATGAAAAACAAAACCAGCATCGGTTGCAATTGCGATAAAGCGGGCTTGTTTAATAGACAGCGTAAACCAAATGAGTTGTTTACCTTTTGCGCGAACTAACAATAACATGTCATTAAATTGCGTTTTGAAAAGCGCTTCAGAATCAGGTAAGTCCTGCTTGTCGATGGTAACGCCATTGTAATCGTCGAACTGATAAGTAAGCAAAATCATTTCCTTTATAGGTTAATCGCGAGTTGTTTGGGGATCATTTCATTAGACATTAATTGCATGAATTGTTTGCTGAGTTTTGCCACCACTTTTGCGCTAAACGCAGGGTGCGGTGTTGGCGTGACGGCGAGTACTACGTCAATGGCGGGTAATAGAGGCAGTGCGGGATCATTAATTATTCGAAAAGCGCCCTGTAAAGCAGACTCTGCCATGGTGCCGATTCCTAACCCTTGTTTTACCATTAGTTTGATGACTGAAGCACTTGGCGAAACGCCCATTAATACATAATCACGTTCTATTTTCTCTAAGCCATCAATCGTGGCGGCATGAATTTTACAGTCTTCTTCAAAGATGATTAAGGGAAGGGGTGATAAGTGCTTTTGATAGTAATGGCCATTATCAAACCATACTGCTTGATCGTGCCTTAATAGGTAACCTTCTTCGCTTTCTGGTGCGCGGGTAAAAATGGCCAAATCAACTTCGCCTCTATCGAGCATGTGGCGTAATAACACGGTATTTTCACAATGTATGCGAAATTTTTGTTGCGGATTTTGCTCTTTCATTAATTTTAATAATGGGTCCAATGCTGATGCTAGGTAGTCTTCAGGACAACCAATAATAACCGGCCGATTATTTTTTACATTCGCAAAGTTACTTAATGCTTGATCATGTAACGCAAGAATTCGGCGCGCATAACTCACTAAAACACGACCTTCGGCGGTAAGTGAAAGATTACGTCCTTTTTTGACAAACAGCGTTTTACCGGTATCTGATTCCAGTTTTTTCATCTGCATACTAATCGCACTTTGTGATCGAAAAGTTTGTTTTGCTGCTCGTGTAAAACTACCCGTATCAACAAATGCGATAAAACTTCTTAGGCTCTCAATATCCATATTTAATTCCTACTCATCAGCAAATCGAATGTGTTATATCAAATTAATTCGTTAGTCAGAAAGTCACTAACACACTAACCTATTTAGCATATTTTTTAAACAGGGAGTTAGTGATGAAGAAGTTATTTATGTTATTAATCGTTTCATTGGTCATTTCAATGAATAACTGGGCTGTGCCAACGACAGCATTAGAAAAGCCCTCAGAGATCCTCTCGGAGGAAGTTAAAAATCAAGAAAATCAGGTCATTACTAAGCAGACACGGGTCATAAAAAGCATCGATAATTTATGCTCTTGTCCTAGCTTATAAACAAGAAGCATAACGACTGCTATACAACTAGCTGTCTACATTTATTGTCATCAATGAATATGTGTTTTGTTTCAGGTTAAATTTTTTAACACAAACAAATCATTTTTGGTGTCGTGAAATGGTAAGTGTTTATTTTTTATTCTTTTATTATTAGCTCATCGAAACAACGTTGCACTTGATTACGTTGTTCAACATTTTAATCACTTACTCGATGAGTTAATCATATTAGGAATACCATTATGAAAAAGAATATTTTAAAAGCCGTTGTTATGACTACCCTTACTATTTCTTTAGCAGGCGGTTTATCTGGCTGTATTGGTAGTAACGCAGTGACTGCAAACGTAATGAAATTTAATGTAGAGGTGGTGGATAACCGTTATGCACGTGGCGGTGTGAATATTTTATTGGCACCTGTTTATGCATTAACTGTTGCTGCGGATACGATTGTTTTTAACTCGATTGAGTTTTGGGCTGGGAAAAACCCGTTAAATGGTAAACCACACATCTTTGATACCAAAACTAAAACGATGATGAATATTAATGATGATTTAGATCCTGCATTTAAAGATGCGCCACTGGATCCAATCACCAAAACGGAAACAACAGGAAAAGAAGTTTATTCAACACAAGTTGAGCCTGTAAACGACAATACGCTCGATTTCCATATTGTGTATACCAATGGAGAAAAAGCGACATTACGTGGTGAGAAGAAAGACGACATCGTGACATTTTATATGGATGGGGAGTTTGTAACAACGGCTTCCATCGATGACTTAAGTGCTTACCAAGCGACTAAAGCTTAATATCTTGTAAATTTAAAATGTAAAAAGCCACTGTTGAACAATCAACAGTGGCTTTTTTATTTCCTTTTCAATAACGCCTGTAACAGGTTATTTACATAACATTATTTTGAAAGTTCTTTTGCCGTATCAATGAAGATGCCTTGAATATCTTTTGCTTCCCTTTCTGTTTGTCCACCATGTTTTAAAAATGCAGCAATAATAGCCTGTGTTTTTTCTTCTTTAGCACGCTCAAGGAAATAACGTAACTCTAGCTCACTGCCGACTTCTTCGTCTTTAATAGAAGCAGCAATAATTTCTTTGTACATAACAATATCGCGGATTTCCCAAGCACTAACTAATGATAATAGTTGCTCGATGAATGTATCTAATTCATCTTTAGGCACAAATTGCGTAATAATATTTAATTTTTCAGCTTGTTGCGCGCTGAAATCGGCACCTGTTAGTAACGCTTGTAGTGCTTTCCCTTTACCTAAGCGTCGTGCAAATTGAACTGCACCTTGACCACCGGTTGGAATATTAATAAATAACTCGGGCTGAGCAAACGCTGCATTTTCAGTACCGTAGGCTAAATCGCACGCCATCACGAATTCATTACCACCACCTCTTGCTACGCCATCTACTAACGCAATGGAAAGTTGTTTCATTGCTTTGATATTAGTAATCATATGGTTGAATTCAATTGAAGCTGCTTGTCCGCCTTGGCTACCATTAATAAGATTTAAATCTAGATGCGCGATAAAAAAGGTTTCATGAAAAGATTTAAACACCACGGCTTTAATATCGCGGTCATCCTTTAATGACAAAACGAAAGTATTAATCTCATTGATCAAATCAATGGTTAATACGTTTACTGGTGGGTTTTTAATTAAAATTGTCGCCACGCCAGCTTGTTTAGTGATTATTAATTTATTCATGATTATTTCCTATTCAGTTAGATAATTGCGTGGCACTGTTTGTGCCTGCTCGAATTCATGAGGCTACTTTAGCGTGACATTACGTGTTAAAAAACAGACTAAACTGAACTATAATGATTCCAAAAAAGAACCAATGGAGTGTGTATGGATCTCGCAAGTCGATTATTACTGTTATTAGAAGTCTCTGAGTTAGGCAGTTTTGCAAAAGTTTCTGAGCAGAGGAATGTGAATCGCTCTGCTATATCAAAGCAAATAAGCAAGCTCGAACAAGAGCTGGCTGTGCATCTTTTGAACCGAACAACACGATCGATTTCACTAACCGCTGCTGGCATGGAGATGGTTAATCAGGCAAAGCAGTTACGTGAATTACTCAATAATTCAAAGCGGTTAGCCGAAAATTATCATAATGAACCTCGGGGCGATCTTAAAATTTCTAGCTCAACATTATTTGGCAGACAATACGTTCAGCAAGCTATTTTGAAATTTCAGCACTTGTATCCTGATATTCGCATTGAATTATTATTAGAAGATCGCGTTGTGGATATTGTCGGTGAGGGCTTTGATATCGGGTTTCGTATTGGAGAGCCTAAAGCGTCAAACTTAATTGCTAAAACAATCGCACGAAATAGATTGTTAATTGTGGCTGCGCCGAGCTTTATTAAAAAACATGGCCTGCCAACAACCGTGCCTAAGTTAGAAAGCTTGCCTGCGGTTGTATATGCCACGCAAGGGTTGGTCATTGATAAAATAAAATACCAAGATGTGAATAAAGAAGATGCTTTTATACAACTCAACACGGCTTATAAAGTGAATGAAGTTGAGATGTTAATTAACACTGCGTTAGCCGGTCAGATGTTTACGGTGACAACGGCGCAGATGATTGAAAATGAAATCTTGCAGGGTAAACTTATTCCAATAATGACACATATAAATTTAAATGATTATGGGACGTTTTACGCTGTTTATCCACATAGAGACGCACCATTAAAAACACGCCTATTCATGGAGGTTTTAACCGCTATTGTGGGTGAAAAAATACCTGTTTGGGAGTCTCATATTCCAGGGTTTGAAGATATGTATGGTTATTAATAATATCAGTATGAACATTTTATTTTGAGATTTTTAAAAATAAAAAGTTTATTTTTGGAAAAATAGCATTCTCAATCAGATCTACTATTTATATATCTTTATTGTAAACGCATGTTTTTAATAAGGAGATAAAAAATGAATAGGATCAGTGCGCTAGATGGAATAAGGGGGATATTATTAATTTTAATGACTATCAACCACCTTATTTGGATGAGTGGTGGGCAAACCGCTTTACAACTTTTTACCCTGCAACCTTTTGGACAGTTTGGTGCTGCTGAAGGGTTTATTTTTATATCGGGATTACTCGCTGGATTAGTTTACAGCAACCCTAAATACAATAATGCTCAATTAAAAGAAAAAGCCTATTCACGAGCTTTTGAAATCTATAAGTATCATGCGTTGAGTTTAGTGGCTGTGTTGGCGATTGTGGCTATTTACGTTACTTTGCTACCGGAAACCGCGCCTTTATGGCAATTCAATATGCCTAACCTGATGAACGATTCTGTTAACGCTTATTTTTTATCATTGTTGTTAATTAATCGCCCTGCCTATTTTGATATTTTACCGCTCTATTTTGTGATGATGTTATGTCTGCCGTTTATTATGGTCCAATTACGTAAGGGACGTTGGTGGTTAGTCGCTTCCATCAGTCTGGTTTTATGGGCATTCAGTAATGTCATTGAGCACCAAATACTCACCGAACCGCTAGCTGCTATCACACCTTCATTAAAAGTGAATTTGGGTTATTTTGACATTTTTGCATGGCAATTATTATTTACTGCAGGTGTGATTTTAGGGCATGTGCAACGCGTTAAAACGATTAATTGGTTTCCTAATAACAAGCTAGTGCTGTTGGTTATGGCCTTACTTATTAGTCTGTTTGTGGTGCATCAAGGCATCATCGAAATAGAAGGCTTAGTGCTTTATAGCTATGCCGATAAACCGAATTTAGGCTGGTTACGACTGCTTAACCTGGGTTTATTTGTCTATGTAACTGCGTTTGTTATTAAAACTTTTCCAACCATATTTAACCTTTTTGGGGTGCAGTTTGTTGGCAAACATTCACTGCAAGTTTTCGCTTGGCATAGCATATTAGTCTATCTGAGTGGCCCCATTCTTTATCAATTACGCGACAGTAATAGTTATATTGTACTGATATTCTTGCTCGTCGGTAGTTTAGTGATTCCTGCCTACCTACATCAGCGCTATCAACGCTCACTCAATAAAACATTAAGTGATAACAAACTTTCGACTAAAGCATCATTAACAAACGCATCATTAGTAAATAAGGAAGTAACCCAATGAAAATTTTATCACTCGTACTTATCGCAGGTTTATTTATTAGTTTGTTTTTAACAGCACAAAAAACAGTACCAGAGGTGATTGTTGACGATGGCCAACAACACCAATTAACAGTGCAACTCAATGAGGTAAAAAGTGAATATAAAACAGTGGTTTTTTATATTTATGATGAAACTGAACAGCGTATTTTTCGTAAAACAGTATCGGCGACTGAAGCGCTTCAACCTATTGTCTTTGAAGGTATTGAAACAGGGCGCTATGCAGTTTATGTTCACCAAAATAAAGATGATAACCCTGAACTTAATATTACCAATCAGGGGCTTCCACTGGAGCCATTGGGTTATGCCAATAATCCTATTTTGCAGGGGCCACCGCAGTTCTCTGCGATTAGCATTAACATTACAAAAGATACCAATGTGAGTATTAACTTGATTACATATGGTTAGCGTTTCTTAACCGGTAACAGCACTTGCACCTGATAACGTTTATCTTCAAGTGTTGTTACCTCTAGGATAACTTCGTAGCCGCGTACTGAATAGAAAGGCAAGTCTGCTAGTGCGCAATATTTTATAAACTCTATTGCCTCGGCTATTTCAATTAATGTGCCTGCTAATGAAGCGCGTATATAATCTGAGGTCGGAAGTTGAAGGTTACTCGGTTGTTCATTTATAGAGAGTAGTTTGCTATGAAACTCAAACTCTGGGGTGAAAGGCTTTGTTAGGTCGTCGCCAATTAATAATACTGTTCCCTGATAGTGCTTATCTAGTTTTATAGTTGATAACTCATTTGCCCAAACATCTATTAAATATGCCAGACGTTGATGGGATTGTTGTTTTATAAAAGGGATTTGTTGATGTTCTATTTTACCTTTTATCTTAGGCAGCTGAAATAATGTTTCACTTAATGAAGTTAATGCTTTTGGCGGTGTTATTTTTTTCCACTGTGCCACGGAAATATTACAGTGGAGCTCTCCATCAGCAAGTGACTCCCACAATATTGGCATTTGGTTAATATGAAGATTATTTTCAGGTAGATAAACAGAATAAAGATAGGTTAAAAACTCAGTGGCATCCGCATTACTAGTAAGCCGAAACGATAACATTTCACGCTGTGGTAGAGTAAAAGAAACCAGATCCTTATGCTTTTTACTCTCTCCTGTACACATTGCCATCATAGTAAAGTCACCATTTTCAACGGAACAGGCATTACGACATTCGACGGTAAATAAGCGCCGAGGTTGAGTGGGCCATTCTTTTATTATCCGATTAAACTTTTCCCACATATTCGTTAAATTTTTATCGAACTGTGCTTGAGTATCCACCTGATAACTCTTATAGCGCTGTGTTACACCATGTAATTTTAATGGGCCTATGATGACGGTTGTTGGAGGGATACGTATTATTTCAGAAAACAGGGTGAGGTACTTCAACGTTAGTGGCAGTGTCGATAAATTATTGGCTAGGTCTGGTTGGCTTTTAAGGTTTTTTGGCGTGATGCCAAAAAGTTTACGAAAGGCCCGCCCAAAGGCTTCTTGTGATTCAAAATCATAATCCATGGCAACATCAATGATACGTTTATCGCTAGTGGCAATTTCAATCGCTGCCCGACTTAAGCGTCGGTGCCTAATATAGTGACCAATTGACAATCCAGTTGCTACTTTAAATTGGCGTTGCATATGCGCTTTTGATAGTCCGATATAAGACGCATATTCATTTATTGATAAAACAAAGGGTAATGTTGTTTCAATAAAATCGGAAAGTTTTTTAACCCATTCAGTCCTTTGCATAATGTTCTTTATTTAGCGATTGATGAGTCATAGTGTATCAAATCACTACTTTTACTTAAGTTATTTAGCTCTATTTCGAGACAATATACGTAGCGTTATAGGCATCGCAATATACGAAATAATGGGCACAATAATGCCGACCACAGCGATCACTTGGATGATCTTATTATCAGGTAAAAATGGGCCCACAAAATCTGGAATAAAATAGACCAATGGCACCAATAAAAGAAAATTTATTAGTGCGATTAAGTGTTTATTAGGTGCTTTATTCATGTTCACTCCTTGAAAAAACAGCTAAGTAATAAACTATTTAGCTGTTTTTTAATAGTTAATTAGCGCTTACTTTGAAGCTTGTGCTTGTACAAAACTATTATAAACCCAACGATAACTTGTATGTTGGCCTAATACGCCACCTAATGCCATGCCGTGTTCACTGCGCCAATCATCCATTACTTCAGCCAATACCGATGCCCATGTTGCGACTTTTACACCTGCCTGTGTCATGCGGTGAATCGCTGCTTCGCCGACTGCGTTATTCCAAGTGCCTGACGCATCAACGACCGCATAAACATCGTAACCTTCAGCTACCGCTGAAATAGCGGGGAACATTAAACATACGTCTGTTACTACCCCTGCCATGATGATCTTTTTGCGACCTGTTGCTTCAATCGCTTGTTTGAATTCAGGGCTTTTCCATGCATTTATTTCGCCTGTGCGTTCAATAATATTAGCACCGAGTATGTCAGTGATCTCTGGCATAATCGGGCCATTAGGTCCATCTGGCATACTTGCTGTAATGACTGTTGGCATTTCCACTGTTTTTGCCAAGTTACACAGGCCTTTGATATTTTCTGTCATCAAATGTGGGTCTTGATCGCGACAACTCACTAATAAACCTGTTTGGTGATCGATCATGGCTAAAACGGCGTTATCGATAGTTAATGTTTCGTGGAATTTGTTCATAATGTAAATCCTTTTATTAGGTGGTTTTATTAAATAGTTTTATTTATTTCTGTTCATTAAAATTTTCTGACTTGGTTTTGTTAGCTAAGTTTTGCTAATGGCAATTAACTGCGCGTTTGTTTGTGTTTCAAAGCTAGCTTTAAAGCTACGAATTAAGTCACCATCTTCAGCTTGAAAAATATTGCCACCTTCTGTGACTGTTGCATTACCACCTGTTACATACACTAAGGTTTCTTTGTCGAAACTAATATGTTTCTCAGGTGCTAAGTTCACAATATGAATGTGTGTGCTGCCATCAAAGGTATCTTGTTGGTCTGTCGCGCCACCATAAATATGAGTTGTGCCTACCTGTTTAGGTGAATACTTTTTATAAGCTGCACGTTGACCTGCTTTTTCAGGTAATACCCATAACTGAATCATGCGATTCTTAACATTGTCAGGGTTAACTTCATTGTGAGAAAAACCTTCTCCACCTGCACGCTGTACTTGTACATCGCCTGCGACTAATCCTTTGCCATGTTCTAACGAACCTTCATGGTTAACATTGCCATCGATCATGACTGAGATAACATCAATCTCTTTATGTGGGTGCATGCCCGTTTGACCTTTAGGGTTAAACTGCGCATCAGCTAAATAAACAAATTGTCCGATACCATCAAAAGCCTTAGTGCTTTTATGTGCGCCAAATACACTTTTGTCTGTTACTAAGCGGTGCTCTGTAAGTCCTGCGAAACCACCTAAAGGTAATGATTTTTTTGTAAGTACTTGCATCGTATTCTCCTTTGTTTATTTGTTTGTAACTGCTCAGGCCGTCGCCATTTAAGCCT
>JAJNBT010044523.1:0-19681 GCA_028455955.1 Notopais sp. p TS-2021 | reverse complement strand
CGTAGGACGGTTCATGTCCATAATGGGATTGACAGTTATAGTTACTATTATTTTTGTTTTACTAAATTGTATTTATATAACATGTAAACTGTTTTACTGTTAATAAAAATCTATCTTCCAATTGAATGTGAGATCACACGAAAATACTCCTATTCGATTGGTGAATATTGATCAATTTTAATTCAGAATTGGGTATTGTATATACAGAAATACGTCTCTCGTCAGGTTTGTTCTTTAAATGTAAAATTAAAAGACTTATTATAGAAACATGTCTCTAGCTTCTCTTAGAACAAAGTTTTCGAGGGTGCCTTCATCTACAGGTGAAACTGGATTAAGACAAATATCGGATCTTGTAAACAAAAACGATCCCAGTGTTACCGGTGATCCCAAATATTCTTGGTAAAGAATTGACCTAAAATTAATTTACAAAACCTTCATATAAATAATTCTGTTTAGATCGATTAAAACTACTAAATCTAACACAAACAGATATTAATCTTCCTAATAAACTAAAATATCCTGGTAAATATAAGCTAATTTGTCCTTATCTTATAAAATAATGTATCAGCCTACGCGTTTCGGACAGCATGTCCATCTTCAGAGCTGTAAAATTTAATATAAAATTATGTACAAAAATATAAAACAAAAACTGAAAATATGGATAAAATAAATAAATACTTACACAAAACAATCATATAACAAACAACCAGAAATTAATTTTAAAATAGTCAAGAGAATAGAAATCTTACTAAATTTGAAAATCAGTGTTAAAATAGATATGAAGTTTTGTAAGGGAGTAATATTTAATTCAGGATTGAAAGATTTTTTGATATGAGAGACTGTTTAGAACTATAATTTAAAATAATTTTGAAATGTTGAAAATTAATATTATGTTTACATTTACCGGAACAATGAATTTTTATTACATAATTTTCAACTGTAGATTGGTACGTAATATTTTGGTCGTTGAACCAATATAATTTCCCCGATCACATCGAGGACAAGTAAAAATATATACTATACGTTGGATCGCAATAGCGGCACCAGGATGTCTTTAAATTTAAACAGTGAATGGCTTCGACGAGGATTACAGAAAATACATTTGGGTTCAATGAATGGATATTGACTGTTTAGCAAAACAGTCAATTATTTTTGAAAGATTTTGGTTTTATTGCCTAAATACGATAAAGAGAAATATTTTACAAGTTTAGGAGCAGTTTTAACAGTGACGCGAGGTTCAAATATATTATCTAAATAAGTTTTTATTGAAAAACCTTATATTAATTTAGAACTATATCAATATTGAATGCAGTATAGTGTATACGATTTTTTAAGTCCTGTAACAAAAGGCGTATATTCACGTGTACAGTAAAAGAGATCTGTATCGGAAAACTGTTATTAACCAATAAAATGTCTTCAATTTCTCAAGAGCACCAATCGGAATCGATTCTATCAATAAAACGATTATTATTCCGCTCCAAATCGATTTTATTGTATACCTAATGTTAAGTATATTGGATTTAATATTCAGGAATAGAATATATAAATTCATGTTTATAATAATACGCTTTACCGCACTATAAATGATGACAAAATGAAATATTTAATATCTAACCTAAGGGACCGAGCTAATAATAGCTTTGGTTGACAAAATAACGAACCAAATTATGCCTCCAAGGACCAGTTCTGATTATGCAAAATCGGTGAAAATCTACGGGAAATGAAACCCATATTTAAGTATGTATTATTCGCGGCTCGAATTTCTTGAGGATGTTATGTATTTTTATCGTATGTAAATTCTTTTCGAATACAAATTTATTTCTTGCTTTATATTCTCTCGAGTAATTTTGCTTATAAATTGATACACGTAATTTATATGTGTTGTAATTATTATTATGAATAGTTTGTATTTCTTTTAAATATGTATATATAAGCAGTATTTAATTAATACTTATTAAGTATATTAAGAGTATTTTTTTAAAACTTATTGAACGCAAAAATATTTTAATAGTTTTCACACTTTATCATTTTCTATAAATATTGTCATTGTAAGTTATTTTATATCAGGTTGAGTTCGATCAATTTGATTGGTTATTAAATAAATCGACGAATCATGAAAAAGATTTATTTATCGACTAGAAGTAAACAAAGAGAAATTTCCTATGTGAGCAAGTCTCATTTGTAACCATAGTAACATAAACTCTAATGAGCCGAGAATGTCATTTGCATATTTTCTTTCGTGATATTATTTTGAAAATACAGTTTCAACCCGAATATTAAATTTAATATAGTACAAAAAATCTGTTATTGACAATTTACTCAAATGCAGTCGAAATATTTGATATTTAATTCTTTTTTAGATTTGATTTAAATAAATGACATCAATTTCGTAAAAATAACACAATATATAATATTTAAATTCACATATCTTTAGATGATAGCCTTTGAGCAGAGTATATTATTGAAGATCATATATTGTATTTTTTTTATTGAACCTGTTATATGCCTAATGAGTCCTTGTTATTCCCAAAATTACTTCTATTGCTTGAGCAATATTTTTTACACCACCATCTTGGGACTGGTATGAAGTGCTATAACTCTATGTATTTTTATTAATTATTGTAATTATCACAATATTAAATCATATAATTATGTACTAGTGTATATATAGTTCGTGAATATAATTTAAAACAATAATTTGTATAAAAGAATATATTTCATAAAAAGAACTGAATGAATCATATATATACATATATTTTTGGTTCAAAATGAACAGAATCATTATTAATCTACAATCAAGTAAGACGTGATATTTAATATTTTCAAAATAATTTTCGTCAATTTTGACGGAATTATATAGTTCAATATTCAAATATAATTATTCAATCTGTGCATAAAATAATCTATTTTCATATGAAACAAAATGAAAACTTTAAAGTGAAAAGCTAGCCGAAGCATACCACAAGCTTCACATAACTAAGCATATGTAGCCTCACATAACTAAACTTAACCTAACCATACATTGCCTCACATAGCTAAACCTAACTTCACCTAATTAAAAGGGGACCCAATTATTCAATTGATCTCTGTAGTTTTGACGGCAGTCAGAATTTGAGAAACTTAAAGGAATTATTTGTACCTATAATGATACGAAGTGAAATGAGTAGGCGATCCATATGGAGCTCATTAATGATAGTTAATGCAGTCGCCCGTCATCTGTTGCGTTCCATTTCAAGATGGCGCTTAATCGATCTGATGACGTCATATCACCCAACAAAATAGGGGGGTCGCGGAGTGAGTGAATGGTGACGTCATATCTTGGAAACCGACTGTGAGAATTTAGTCTGTGCGCGGCTTCGGCCGAAATAAGTTGATATAAATTTTGCACAAGAGACCCACCTGGAAATTCCGCCTTCTGCACCAACTGAGCACTTCAAACCGAAGAAGGTATTGCTCGACTCGAGTCGTTCAAGGGCGACTGTAAGGGTGTCGTGGCGTCTCCTGCTAAAACGGAGCTCCTGGGTGCCGCAAACCCCAGGGGGGCCACCGATTATGATGTAGATCGTCGGGTGCCGAGAGGAAGGATGACGTTCCATTTTCGAGGGTGGACGTGGCCGCTGCTACTGACGGGGCTACTTCTGCTATGGATTCCATGGCCCTCAGTGACCGCCAAAGATGTGTTCACGAATCAATTTCTTGTTAGATTCAACAACCAAGATCCGCAAACAATCGACAGGGTGGCCATCAAGCATGGATTTAGAAACCTCGGTCCGGTAGGTGAATGTTCCATGTTCTGTGTCAATTGTTCCATGTTATGTGATAATTGTTCAATGTTATGTGATAATTGTTCCATGTTTTGTGATAATTTCTCATATCGTGTAATACTTAATCAATATTGTGTGACATATGTTCCTTATTATTATGAAATTTCATTTTGAGATTCCTCCATATTGCGTGGTGGTAATTCCATATGGTTCCTATCAAAAATTGTATGACTAAATCAATATTTGAAACTTACATAACAAGCAACAGAAATTCGAATACTTTATGTCCTAACCTTAAAAGACTAAATGGTTTAAATTGTTGGGTGTACTAGTGACGGATAGGCTCAGGCACAGTGGGTTCACCACGATTCATTGTTGACAATGTAGATGCAATTATTTTTGTTTGTTAATTTAATGTTGGTGTATTGAAAGCTATGAATGCGTCGATCTCTTTCATTAATTTGATAGTTAAGACGAAGTCCTTAGTTTCAAGGCAGTATGAATGGCCAAAGACACAAGTTTTATTTGTCAAGTAAACAATCTCGACCCTGAATTCTGGCGTGTTGGCTAATAAATTTGTCCTAATTTGCATTTCAGAATTTTTTTTAAATTTTAGGAAAATATTTTAAATTTATAATTTATACAGTAAATACTTTCTAGAGCGAATAATCTACAATAGATTAACTGCAAGAGTTCGAAAGTTGAAAAAATGTTAACAAAGGACAAAGTTCTTTATGTATTTCGGAATAGAAAGGATCCAAGTCCTACGCTATGATAAGCGATAGGATTAAACAAACCGATTTTATTTCGTATAAGAATTTTTGGACTAACTTTTGGTTACGCATTAGATACATGCAACAATTAGCCTCTAAATTAAATACGGTTAAATAGAATAATTTAAAAATCAAGGTTGCATAAACTAACAAAGTGCTTTCTACAGTATCTTAATCAGTTATTGTTATCAGATCATTAACTTTAGAACAATTGACAACGGGTGGAACAAATAAATTTACACTCATTTATTACAAATCTACTCGACTTAGAATCCAAATTCTTCTACAGTCCCATTCTCGATAAGGAATTTCTCTCTTCTCGAAATTGAATAAATTGGATTCGAGTGGCACTGTTTAATCACAGTCTAGATATATACAGTCAACACATTTGCACGTATTACAATGTAAATAACGGTCTACGGTAATTTTTTGAAGTCTATTTTGGCTTATATCATAACCGGGGGCGTGCTCCCTAACTGAGTAGATTTATTTCAGAGTCATTGAGAAGAGATCTGGGGGAGGGGGGCTCAAATTCGGGACCTTCGATATGCTAAGATAAACACGCATCCACTGCACCAATCTACGTCAATCTAAAATGCATACTGTTGGTATATAGGCTACAATTCATGGAAATTCATCATACGTTTTATTATGTATTAAAATTGTGATTAATTTCTCATATAAGAATATCAAACAAATGTTTTAATTACTGTCAACCAACGAAATTACGACATTAAAGACCATGCCGTTAAAAATACTGAAAATAAAATTCCGTGCTTTCTAATTAAAGAAATAATAGCTTGACTGTATATATCTAGGCTGTATTTAATTACGAAATCTTTCATTTTGTTTGTTTCATTCCAAAGATTCCATTATAATTTTGAGTGATATTTGAAACTTTAAAAAAATGATCTTTAATAGTGTTTAAGAAGATTGAACTACTGAAACTTTACAATCATCTAAGAAGTTTGAAGAGAAAATAGAAAAACAAACTTTTTAGATCTAATTTATTTGTAAATCTTCAATTTATAAAAACTTTTTAAGAAAATCTATTCACGATTACATTCCAATCAAAATATTCCTTTTCACGACCAATTTCTCAATTACATTTGAAAGAAGATTTAAGATATTCTTCGAAAGTCTTATTTAATAAGGTAGATATGCTTTTAAAAGGCAATTTCATCTTTCATTATTTTTAATCAATCTTGAAATATATATATAATGAAATTTAACTCATTTTTCGCTAACTTTCATTTAAGTTTCATTAAATATTTTTAGTTAGATTTATTATACATATTTGCAATGAATGTTTCTTTCATGGTCAAATAAAATATATAAAACTGTGCAAAGACTACATCAAAGGCAGAAAGGAAGCTATAACTGCCTTTCTTTGTATTGTTGGTATTGGAAAATATTTCTGAGTGACTTCTATTGCTTCCATATTTATTATATTTATTTTGTTATTAGAATTAAAACGTTTCTTAAACCTTTATTCTAGAAATATCTATCTTATAGAAACCTTAAAAAAGGAAGATTTATTGAAACGAATACAACAAGTAAACATAAAAAACATTGAAAATAGAAATGTGTAAAATTTCATCTTTCGTGCTAAGATGAAAGTAGATCTCCTTTAAATTTATTTTGTTGCTCAACTTTTTCAATTTGTTTCTTTATGAAAAAGAAATTCCCCTTTCCTAGATTCTAAATTGAGAAATGAACAGATGTCGACCCCAATGGCAGTTTATTTCTCGTGAGACTAATAATAATCTCAGTTTAATGAGCTTCACTCTCTTAAAAATCGTGTTTATTAACTTTAACAATTTACTGAAGCTCAACTGGGAACTGGGAACTGGGAACGCTTTACGCTCTTCATTTACATACGGTATCGGAATTATTGTATTTTCGATCGATCAGACTTCTTACGTTGTCTCATCCCTCTGATTTTAGAAACTACAAGAAATCGGAGAATTCGATTTTCGACAAATTAATGAAAAGTTTCTTTCGTTCTGGCGGGATTTTTTTTATAAATTTCGATAACATTAAGCATATTTTCGAGCACTAAAATTACTCGATCTGTATCCGAATAAAAATCGCTTTATCCACTGCATCGATTCTCATTGGTGTTAGTAAAAAATAGAAGGAATCCTATTGGTTTACCGATACAGATAGGTTTTATAATTACTACGAAAATACGTATAACAAATAGGGTGGATAAGTCTCTTTTTCTCATCTGTTTGAATATGAGTTAATATCTATTAGAAGAAGTGTGTGTGTGTTTGTGTGTGCAGTTTCATCCTCCTAGTTTTTATACAACTTATAGAATGTGCGGGTCGACAATGACTATCGACCGTATTGCATATCGGCATATGTTTTATTATATTATAGCAATGCAACATTCATATGATGTTACAGTTACATATTTATTTGTTAATTCCTCACTGAATTGTTAAAAATTATATATTTCGCATATCAAAATATTAAATTGTTATCAATAACTTCAATCAGTACATAATGATGTTATGTTATGTGTGCTCGAGTGAATATATGCATTTTCGTATTGTAGTACCGTATATCTTTCTGGAAACATTATTTCGTAAAGGCTGAATTCGTCAGCTAATAATAATTATTCTCAGTGTAATACAAGACTGGTTCAAGTATATAATAGTAACATAATCGATACGTTCTCCTGACCGGTATCAGTTGGCTAGGTCCAATACTTTAACTGGTCTCCGACCATTTCACCCCACAACAATTTCACCCTCGAGTCATTTCACCCGCGAGAATTTCAACCCAAAATTATTTATGTAAATTTTTTTCACTATGATTAATTTAATTATTAGAATGTTTATTAATGACACTTTGTGTTAATTAGGATATTTTTAGGTTAGGTTAGACTTGGTTAGGTTAGGTTAGGTTAAGTTAGGTTTGGTTCCAATTTGTTTCAAGTGAAGTTCTGGTTTAGTTTTGTTAGGTTTTTAAAATAAATCATTAGGGTGAGAAATTGTCGGCAGTGAAATGACCTATAATCACTTTATCATTCACTGGTTTAAATATTTCATAATATTTACCCATATTTTAGTAGGAAAATACATTACGTCTTTATAATAAACGGAGGTGAAGCAATTTGTCCGCTCGTGGATAATTTAAATGCGAAATTGATCAATTTGACAGACTGCTTCTCTCAATTCCCTCCTCGGAAATTGCTCCAATTGAACTCGCGGGAAAATCAATTTTGTTTCTCATCGAAATAAATGATGAGATCGATGGTGATGCACCAATTAGGAGTTGCTTACACAGAGCTGCTTGTGATGGACAAATACTCTTCTAGCAACCTCTAGGAGTCTAGAGGCCAACTTATCTTAGTTTTCTTGTACTTTGTATCATCTATCTTGCTGTTCAACATTTGTAAGCAATTATGATACGAGACTGTGAGCATAATTAAACTTTGCTGAAGAGACCTTGAATTCTGAATTAACTTCTGATTATAATTGTCACTGCAATTATACCACCAACTGCATCATCAATCTCACAATCTTTTTGGCTCAAAAATTGCCAATCTTCTGGTAAATTTTCAACGTAAAATATAAATCTTGTTTAAATCTGCGCATCTTCTTAAAATTATATTTTATTCATTATTATTATATAAAATAATTGTGGTTTATTTATTTTATATAAGATATCAAAGATCATCATATAGGCTATAGAGAGAGCGAGAGAAAGCTAGAGCTAATATTTTAAATCCAAATCGGAAAAGTATATTAATTGCCAATTAATAAAACTATCTAGTCAATTTTCAAGAATCATGAGAGAAAATGGAAGAATAGAAAGTAAAACAATGGAAGACATGTTGTGAAAAGTAGAAAAATAAGAAATAGCAAAAGGAAAATAAAAAGCTAAATAGAAGATGGAAAATTGGAACAGAATAAAAGAGGAAAACGAAATAATAAATTGACTCAAGTAGCTGAGGTGAATGTAAATTATTAATAACGTTCGATCGATAGATTTGAAAAAATAGAAAGATTATTTTTGCTGCCTTCATATTTAATGACTGAAAATCAAATTACCGATATTATTGGCAACAATTCCAATCTATTAAAACAAACTGGCAGTCAATCAATTTGCTAATTAAAAAACAATCTTCCTCGCAGTCGCTGCACTCGATCGAGATTTTTTAAATCTATTTTGCCTATCCTTCGTTTATATTAATTAGATTTCCGTAAAATTATTATTGGTATTTCGTATGGCGTATATAACCGATCTGGATCGGAATGAGAAATCATTTTCTCGATGGAATCGTTACAACATCACCCGTCGTTGAATGTTATTGTGTCTCTCGCCGAAGAACGTACTTGGGATCATCTTAACGTTCGACCGTCATCGACGATGTATGCTGACATTAACTTCGTTCTCTCGTACTTATGGGAATCCCATTCCAGTGGAGTTCGTCAGAAATTGAAGCTTTTCTATTGGAAGATCACATTTTTACTTGTTTTTCCGATTATATTTTTTCCGGACCAAGTGTCCCTCAAGGCGGTATCCTTCTCCGTTTGTGTGATCTTGTACAAATGTAGAGATAGTCAATCCACTGGTAATGTTCCCTGCTCACTTTCGAGTGACATGGTACCCAATTACTGCTGGGTGGGCGGCATTTTTGTGTCTCCAGCACGCTGATAGAAACGTACATGGAAGCATCAGGTTCAGGAATCGATGCATAGACCGCTCGATTGAGAGGCGAGGATGAAACCATCTGAGTCAACCACGTGGCCTCTGAACATCGGTCATACAGTGCACACTAAATTACGAACAATGATCACTGCATACAATGTTAATTAAAAGTGAACCAAAATGTGCCATTGTTAAATACCAATTTCACATTACGGAGGTTCATTAAAAACGAAACGGAAAGGAACGTAACTGTTGAACTTGAGCCAATTAGAACCGGATCAACATCATTAATTAGCGACATGAGAGATGATGGAATAAAGTTTGAATTTCACGATATTTTAAACTAATTTTGAAAGTTACGAGTAATTTCATTTGTTGCAGCGGTAGTTTCTTATTTAGATTTCATTTGTTGCAGCGGGAGTTTCTTATTTAGAAATTGGACCGTCATGTCTTTGCAATTCGGGAAAAATCGGTGTCAGATTTGTTCGCGAAAACTTCTCAATATTTTGTTATTTATTTACGACTCTGGTTTGCTTTGTAGATTTATTCCTTCGTAGAGAATGTAAAAAATGTTCAAAAAAAGCAATTTAGAGTTGATAGAAATATATATTTCGAAGGATATTTCCATATTACTCTGCATCATTTCAAAGATGAGATATGAAAATTTCTTATATTAATTTTATTTTCGATCGTTATTTATTGTCATAATAATTATTAATATTTAAATTGATCAAACTGTAGTTGCTTTAACATGTGGAAAATTTCATAGCATTTTGCAACAAAAGTTACGCCATCTGGCACTCCTTTATTAATAAATTTTGGTAGATCGTGTTAGTGTCAATTAGGTAGAAGTAACAGTTTTGTCCATCTAGATTAAATAATTCTCTGCAACGCATTTCCCTATTGGCACGGAACGAGATCCTTGGGCTCGACTATTTTGTCAAAGTCTTTCTAATTGGTCCCTCTATGAATTCAATTGACACTTCGATGATACTCAATCTTCCTTGACTGATGAAGGCGGTTATCTGCTTCCCACATTTGCATTCTGTTATTAAGGAATGATTGACCTCGTTTATAGTTGACCTAGCCAATAGGAGTAGGCGATATAAGTCCATTTTTACACATTTTGGTTGTTTCAAGATGATTTAAATACGAGAATTGTTTAATTAATTCCTTCATAACTTTTATTAATCTTATATAGGAAGTCGGCCGAGATCAAGAATATTATATTACTAGGTTGTTTAAACCTGATTTTCTTATATTTACCTATGAAGGCTCAAATCATACGTCATCTTGAAGCAACCTAGTTCTAGGCGAAATTATCTTTTGTAAAACTGGCCTCAATATCTTCTGAAAACGACATTTTGTTAAAAATTTCCCCCAAAGTTTTCAAAGTTTATTAATGCATCCGACGGTCTGTATTAACGACGGGGGTCTATCGAAAAGGATAATGGAGTCGGCATTCGAGATAATCGCTCTTGATTATTTATACTAACGATATCTCGACTGTGAGATTGACCTTAAGCTGACCTTATTCTTAATGACTATATTTTCTTTATGCAGATATAGCGTATGACCTATAAATTTCCGAGTATCCCGGTATTATTGCACAAAAGTCATAACTTCTGAGTGCACAAATAAAAGGTTCCTCTGAAACAATGCGACGAATACGCCTTCAATTGACTTCGTTTTGCGAATAAGGTCAAACCATTCGTGACGTAAATTGGATTAAGCTTTTCTACACACAGTCTTATAGAGGAGGACCTAAATGGCGTTGCCCCCTGTAAAATGATAATGGTAGCACCTCCTGTAGAAGGTAAATTTAAAATAGAGACTAAATATTCTTTTTTTCTGAAGGTCCCCTTTCGTATGCACAGAATACATATATACATCTGTGTCTCTTAGTTTTGATAATATTCAGCCTTCTTCAGTGAGAATTACTCTTGTTTTAGTCAAGAACACGTATATATGTAATAACTTTCTCTCGTTAGTAAGATAGAAATTTACCTAGAATTAAATTAAGGTCAATCTATAGCGATTTCTAAATGAAAAAGTTATAATGATAACTTAATTTTCGGATAAAGGTCAATTAAAAGACCTTCCTGAAGAGTCAATATATACACACACCTGACTTTATATATGAAAGTCTCTGTTCAACGCCCTTATGGCGCCACTTAATAAATGAATAAGTTCTTGTATCAAATTCATCAGATTTTACTTTCAATTATCAATACTACTTGTTCAATTTCTATTTTAATAAAATAAGAGCAAGTAGATATAGGCTAATCAAGAAAAGAGCAAGAAATGCCAATGTGAGCTACAATACTTTTGTTTTATTTCTTTATGGCAGCCAAATGTAGCTTCCTCGTTGATATCGATCGCCTGTTCTGTGCACGAACCTTTGACCTTCGTTTTGCTTACTCACGGCACACACACATATACATACATACACAATAACTTTCTTTATCCAACGAGAAAGTGTACTGGAACGACCGATAAGGCAGGAGACAGACACACGCAATTACAGATACATAAGCAACGAATGGACGTATGTGGAATATGTCTGAGTTATTTATGCAAAAATATTGTCTACCAATAGAACGCCTGCAATTCATGATGAAAACCAATGAAAATTGATTCCGTCGATATAGCTTCACTTATTCAGATCCATATCTGATTAGTCTGTTCAATTCCTACTTTATCAACATTCCCTGTTATTCAATCATTCTATTTCTCTCTGGGAAAAATATAAATGGATCTTGAGACACAGATAATTGACCGTAGGAATTTTTAGTTTGGTCGGTTTGGAATACATAATGAAAACTAATTCCACTTTTATCAACACTAACGAAACGTTTCCCTAACTAATGAAACCTTGAACAATTCACCTAGTCGTACAGCAATTCATTTGCGATAAAAGAATTGTCCATCCCACTCTTTTAATACCGTCATATTTTATTTATTGTTTACTTTCTGATCAAATATTTACTTTTATTACATTAATTGATACCAGAACCTGAAAATGTACAAGCACGATCCAGAGATTATTTTTTATTTTATTATTTTTAACCATGTTTCATTTAATTTTATAAATGAAATTCCTAAAATTTTTACCCTGAAGATGGACTAAAAGTCCGAAACGTTGATTTCCTTATAAATAGTTATGTAAATATCTTCTTCATTTTGTGCAATTCATTTTTTAATTATGTTTGGTTGATATTTTAATACCTGAAACAGAATATTTCAATATATAATAATTATTAGGCGGTTGAAGGTGATAGGTGATATGTACAAAAGTAAATTCACTATAATGTCATATTTTATCTTTGAATCATTCCTCCATTTTTAACAATTAGAGGAATTTACCAATGGTGAAATGAAACATTGAACAAATTTACCGCATTATAATTTACGAATGTGTCGCAGCGGAATGTGCCGCGGTGAAATGTGCAACAATGGATGGAATAAAGTTGTTTGTATCTGGTGGTCTTGCTACGATTCCTTTTTGATTTCTTTTTTCTTGAAATTTAATATTGGAAAGATGTCGATTTATTCATAAATAAATCCAAATTATCTGGAAATTTCCAATAATTGGATTTTTATTGCTTTTCAAAATGTTTTTCATACATTTTCATTTGCCAAAAATAAATTCACGATTTTCATTCTTGATAGAACGTTTCCATTTTTTTAATCAAACTTTCACCAATTTTACTTTTTCGTGTTCTAAATTCCAATCTAACATTCTTTATTAAGACAAATGAAAGGAAAATATCGAAAAAGAGTTTTAAATTTCAAACAATTTACACTCCCCACGACAAAAAAAAATAAATCAAATAGTTTCTATGAAGTCTGCTGCTGTATAAATGTTTGTTTTTCCATATATATCTTCGCCAAATAAATTGGAATTAGTGAGAGTCCTTTGACAATGTCTTTTATCTTATGTTTCATGATTAGGTTACGTGTTTATAATATTATATATTACAAAATATATAGAATCTCGTAGTATAAATAATAAAGTATATCGTATTTAAAATCTATTTTCGATATTTTCAAAAAGAATTTTCGATTCGTATTGAGTATTGGTGAAAATTAGGTTAAAAAAATGCTTGCCTCCAAATGGAAAAGCTACAAATTTTTCTATGAATACTGACTACTAAAAATTTAATTTCAGCTCGAAAAGATAAAAATAATATTAGATTAGTGATACCGCGATGCATTCAATCACCAGATCGTATTCTCCACGGTGGTAAATATCTCCATTTTCTATTAGTATTTAACGTAGCCGAACACTCTGATTAACTCGCTGGAAACGATTTTAGAATAAATTAACTCTTACATTTTCCGCCCAAGATTTTCTTAGAAAAACTTTGTTCAAGGTTAACTCATATTTCATTTAGGATAAAGGGGAAAAAGTCAACCTTGAATATTAAGCACGAGTAACAATATTGGTAGAAGTGACAGGTGATATATGTGGTCCTTCAGACCATGTTTACTTCTAACCGCTCAAAGTCAATTTACGTTTCCAATTTAGATCCAATTAACCATTCCTTCGTTGTCAACTTATATCATTGGAATTCTATTCGGTTATTAACCTCAACGTATCCATTAATCTCATGGATTCATGCTGTAATTAATTTATAGTATTAATTCCCTCGGATTCATATTAAGAAATAAGTAGGACCTCATTTATTTTCCCACCAATCATGAAACAGAAACACAGACACTCGTTTCACTGACAGACAGATATATACACATGTTACCGACAGACAGACACTGGGTTTATATGTAATAGATTTATAAGTTTCTAATTTCATAGCATTATAGATACGAGTTTTCTAATTTAAGTAGGTTATAGTAATGTCCCCCTGTTGAACAAATTTATTCATAATTAATTTTACACAATTCTGAATCAAAATCTATCAATGACCACCAATCAATATTACAACTATAAACAGATTGTGGAGACAAAGGTCCCACAAAGCCCTCCGCAGGACCTAGCGAGATAAGCTGACCGTCGGAGATTGCAGTTTCTCTGCTAGTGAAAATAGAATTCAAAATGGCAGCCAATTATTTATTTCAAACTGTATGCTCAATCTCCATGTACAGTATTACAGAATCTCCTCTCCATGTACAGTATTACAGAATCTCCATCTGGATGACATTCACAGAAGGAAAATAATTTGAATTCAAGTCAGTGAGATTTAATTTATGGATCTTGTTGTTGTTTTAAAAGCGAATCATAAGTTTATAAATTGCCTCAGAAAAATAATATTCATTTAGCAAAATGGTTAAAACAGTAAGTTATTGTATTTTAACCTTTTTGTAAAACGGATGAAAGGGCTAAATCGGAGTAAATCCTATAAAAAAATTATGAGCTTTCTTTGTTTTATGGCGTGTCATTTCGCCATCGAAAAATACGAGTAAGTTAAGAAGATCCTTGAAGGCAATTATAATTTGATCTACTTAATCTTCCCCCCCCTGCCCCCACGCATAGAAAAAGGCTATTTATGTGACATTTTAGGTTTATTTATGTGACATATGTTACGTTTGATTCTACAATCTAGTATTCTACAGTAGACTTTCGAACATATGTATTTCAATAAATGTCATCGGACATGTTCAGTGACTCAAAATTGAATCATCAGATGGTGTTTCCATTGGTCCATTGCAATATTTTTACCTAATATTGTAAATTAAAAGAGGTATTACTAATTAAATTACTTTTCTTTTGCAAATTTTCATTATATATATATTTTCAGCACCAATTTTGTATATTAATGAGTCATCAAAGTTTTTGAGGTAATGGCGTAAAAAGGTTGGGAATCACTGTGATATAATAAAGTCAATGGTCAATTTTGGCTCGATTATATCAACTGTTGCGTCGCTTGTGTCGATATCAACAATCCGCAGGAAGTATTTTCAATGTCACTATGAGATTTTTAACAAAACTATTTTTAAGAAATTGACCATAGGAAATAATAATCTGTCAATATAGTCAAAATTAAAAAAGACAACATTGAATTGAAATAGTCAAAGAGAAATGTCAAAATAGAAGTGAATATCGATGAAATTTACGAATTTTAATTTTATTTTCTGGCGAAGGATTGACTCGATGACCTGCAGTCACACGCTGATACTGAATACTTAGCAGTGGAGTAAATTATCGCAGGTCTGTAGTATTGATTTTAATGAATGTTCTTCTCGTTTTGCAGGTTCTGGGTTCAAAAAATGACTTTCATTTTGTCCATTCTGCCCTGCCTCATGCCAGATCTAAGAGGAGTGTTCCTCACACGAGGATACTTAGAAGTGACCCCAATGTAAGTTAAAATTTAAGGTCAAGTTTAATTAATTTTACCCTAGGAGACTTTACGCTAAATTGACTTCTTTGAATTATACGAATTGTTTGGAATAATATAATTATATTGCCTAGCCAAATCTTATTTTATTTAATCGTAAGTCAAAAAGTTTCGTTATAAAAATATCAAATTTAGTAGCTAACTTTGTGTAGAAAAGCAATTATTTTGATTTTTTCGAAATAAAATTAATACAAAAATTCCTAGAGGAAAGAATGTAATAAAATCTGCGGCCCTAGAATGCACCTCTCTTTCTCTATCAGTGATTCTCAAACGGTGAGCCACAAGAGGTAACTAGATGCGCTACATAATTTTAAAAATATCAATAGTGCTTGATGAAAAGTTTTGAATTTGCATCAGAGAAGAACTTTCTGTAGTAGCTACGAAAGCTTTATCTATTTTGATCCAAATTTCAACATCAGGATTCTCTTCAACATTAAATGCTAAAAAAGAGGAACTCTTGGGGAAAAATGAGAGTCTGTTTGTCGCACTTTCGCACCGACATTGCAAAAATCGCTATTTTTTTAATTTTAAAACATAGTTTTCATTAACTTTCCATGCGAAGGAAGTGCTTCCTTCATGAAGTAACAAAGATTGAGAACCACTGCTCTAGATTCTAGAATCTAGAGTATGGGATCAAATTAAGCAATTTGGGATGACTTTTAAAGGATCTTTTCTGCAGGTAACACAAGATTATCTCAGTTGCGTATAAATGCCTTAATTTAAATACATTCTAACCTAATCGAACCTAACCTAACCTAACCTAATCTAACCTAACCTAACCTAACCAACCTAAAAATCACAATTGCCGAAATATCAAGATTTTTAAACTCTTGAATTAAAGTTTAGTTATAATTTAGTAACGAAAATATATCTATTTTCTTTTCAAATTAATAATCGGTTACTCTTACAATTAATGTCATTTTATGACGATAAAAATAAAAATATAGTTATTCAATAAAGAATCAATATCTTGAGTGACCAATCAAAATCTGGAATACAGAATTCAGATCTTGGATGACCAATCAGAATCTTGAATTAGTAATCGAGATCTTTAGTGACCAATCAAAATCTTGGATACAGAATTTAGATCTTATGTGACCAATCAAAATCTTAAATTAAGAATCTTGAGTGACCAATCAAATTCTGGGATACAATATATTGGTAATTGCATTGAAAAATAAATATACAGTCACATAGTTCTTGCTTGTTAGTAATCATGCGTTCATTCATTCTGTTTGAATCGGGTATTGATTGATCAATAATAATGAGATATAATTTGATGTTTAACTTCAAAGGAAAGTTTCTTAAAAAGATTCTTTTAGACGTCACAAATGACGTAATTGATTCTGATATTACAACCCACAATTTCTTACAATGACGTCATCTTTTAATATGCCTAAAGAGTCTGTGAATGGTTACTTTTGAATGACGTAGCAGAGAAAATTCATTCCTATATGGTGAGATCAATTTGTACTCCCGAAAGTTTTGATAGACACATTTTGGGTTTTCTATTAAGTCGGAGATCATAATTGGTCGAATCTAAAGAACATATATCGTCATTGGCCGTTCAAAATTTTTGAATAATTATCCTCTGACAAGGTTAGATTATGATAAATATCAAACTAAATAAAACAGACATCAGCTGAAGATCAGCAACCCTAAACACCATGAGGACAAAATTATTCAATTGCAATGGATCATAAGATTTAGAAAATTGGGTAGTTATCCTACTTTACCGGTGCCTGTCTCACTCAATTTAGTTTATAATGTGCTTTGAGGATTTTTTAAATGTGTCATGTTGGCTTGTCCTCTGGTATTTACTACCCTATATGGAGGCTAAATTGTTCAATTAAATCCGAATCTTTGAAACCGTCAAGACACTAATGGCCATTCGGTATAATTTTTCAGGTGATAACAGCAATCCAACAAATGGGTTTCAGGAGGGTCAAACGAGGCTATAAACCCTTAAGGGTGGAGAACCTCGTGCCGATTAAAAATATTCTAGCCCATCAAGACCCGAAGGATCCTCTCTTCTCTTTCCAATGGTACTTGGTAAGTCAGAATTAAGTCAGAATTAAGATTCCTAGTAAACAAGAAAACAATAAATATTGATTAGGAATTTTGTTTTAGTTCAAACAATTAAGATAAAATTATAAAATCAATTGAAAAATTAGGTCAGCAGACTTATAGGTCAGGTCAAATTGTTCAATAGATCAGTTAATATTTTATCTGTGAAAGTAAGAAAGGATGTTTAATTATCAATTATTTATTATTTAATTATTAATTATTATCATGATGCTATCTAGAATTTATTTGGAATATTTCAACATAAATTTGAGCGATTTATTAAACAAAGAACTCACTGTGAAATAAGTTTAAAATTACGAATAAATTTCATCAAAATGAATACAAAGTTCTGGCGAAGCCTTCATCTTAAAGGTTCATAATCTTTACTTTAAATTCCTGAAGGAATAAATTTTGTAGTATATGCTCTTGAATAAATAATCTTTAATCCTGGAGGAATATATTTCCTCAGCTATAGTTGGAATATAGCAACTAAATAATATAATGACGAGGGAATTCCATAAGAAATTCTCTTTCTTTTCTTACCTGAGGGAAAGAAATAAATAAAAGAGACGTCTTACATCGCAATATCGGAGGGAGAAATGTCAGTTACGTGCCACTCACTGCTGTCTTCAATCTGTAAGATCCTATAAGATAGGTTCGTACTGTATAAACTCAGACAGCAGTTAGCAACAATTTATTAATTGTATATACTTGAAATAAATAATCAATCGAGACAAAATTAATCAATAAATATTCAAATGAATCAAATCAATGAATCATTTAAATAAATCAAGCGAAGAAATTAATGTAGAACGGTTGATTTGATTGTCTCTTCGAATAAGAAATTTTATTTTTTCCACTAAGTTTTTACGATGAAATAAAAACTTAACAAATTTGTGACAAAAAGGAAGAGGAAAATCTAATTTCTTGTCTTTGTAACTTTGGAAAATTGTCGCAAGTTTTTATTTTCCAATCAGAAAATTTGTCTAAATTCAATTGAATCTTTTATTGGATTAGCCTCCCACACACCTGGTTTAGTATAGATAAAAAGAGACTATCAATTCTGTGGGTCAAAATATTGTTCTATTGTGAATTGTGAATTTGTTTAGTTGATAGATACAGTACATGCAATTAGCATCTGTTGTCTAGAAAAAATAATAAATGGAATCTTGGAATAATTAATAAAGAAATCAATTATAAGAATCTTTAAATCAAATTGTATTATTCGTATCAGTTTCCTCCACGCCTTTGGTCAGATTTATTACATATTTTCTGATAGTACCATAGAATAACTATATGGAGAAGGAGGCTCAAATAAACAAAAATAAAGTTAATCTCCGCCTTTTTTACATGCGTACGGTATTATGATTGGGTTATATGAGTTGACTCCTTTCTTACAGTCTTCCAAATCGACATTCAATTGTCTCTTCTCCCTACATGATAGTCTCACTCTAACTAACTGAACAAAACTGAGAAAATACCGTTCTAATTAATTAGGATTTTTAGTTACTTTATTTACTTCTAATAAATTAAACAGTTAATTTTTTTGGTGTTGAAATATAAATTTTAGCGCATTAATTAACACTGTTAATAGGTTCACAAAAATGGCAACCAAAATAGTGTTATCAGAATGTTAATATTACGTAGAATTCTATAGTGAATAAATAGTCCTATAACATATATATTCATAATAAATTGGGTTAGTTGGGCCTACAATTTGTATATTTTTAATGAAATCGTGTAAATCCAAGGTATAAATCGCGTAACTGAAATCAAAGTGATAATTCATACAGCGTGTAAATCCAAATTAGTGTTGTACAATAACCGTGTTAGTCATGTTTGACTGTATATTTAATTTGTTTGTTTGACGTGATCACAAACAAGAATTTCCATTAGAATGTACGGAACTTTTGAGGGTGCGGAATCATTTTTAAATATATAAAATATTATTATATTTTACGAAATAAAACGATTTTTAAATATTTCTGTTTTTATTATACAGTTCATAAGGATATATAATATTTAAAAATATAATTACATTCGTGCTCTTCCATAT
>JAJNBT010044453.1:0-12938 GCA_028455955.1 Notopais sp. p TS-2021 | reverse complement strand
TTTTATAAGAGAATAATGTTTTTCGTGGAGATTCGACGCAAAATCACATTATACGAACGCAAACAGACAGAGAATTGGACGGCGGGAAAAAAGACAAAACTACAAAAGATTCTTCTGTTTGGTAGGAAAAAAAAAAATTTCCAGCGCTGCCGTCGTGTCTCTTATTTAACATTCCGCTCTTTTTGAATTACGTAATTCAGTTTTCATGAAAATATTTCGAATTCAAATTCTGCTTCTTTTTTTTCAGAATACTTTATGCGCGCGTTTGTGTATGAGGCCCCACACTCCTCTCGTCACTGATATTTCTGCTCAGGTCTTCTTTTTACAGAGCAAGAAAATTTATTTCATATCTGACCTTATATTTTACTTTATTACATACGAATTAATAGAAAATTGATGGATTTTAGTTTCAACTATCGACGTAACCTATTTTATGGTTGACTAAATTAAAATACTGAACTACTTTTATCTGAATTAACTTGAACTTAATGATATAAGAATGTTAATAAATAATATAAATCTATAACGATCAATAATTATTACCGATCTAAACCGCCACATCTAGATTATTTTCCTAATTAAGTTTATTTTAAGATAAAATAAACTCAGTATATCATTTAGGAGCTCTCGTTAATCTCGAGTTTATTTATTTTGAGGTCTTCATCTTCAAAGGCCTCAAAATAAAACTCTATGAAGGGAAATTATTTTTATTTTCTCGACTCTACATTCGAGTTTTTACCTAATTACGTCTTTGAAAACGAACGAATTTAGTCTGTCAAATTGGACGTAATGATCGAGCGACTGAGAGAGAGACCGACAGATCTCACATTCAACCAAATTTACACACATATTTTTTTACAACTTAAGCTCTGAATTCTAGGTTTTTTCATCAACTTCATATAAATTATAATCATATTATAAATATTATATATAAATATGGAATATATTAAGAGAATTTAAAAATATCTAATATAATATATTACATTCTACAGAATGAATCTCAATAATTAATTATGATTTTACAGGTTGGGTTAGGTTAGGGTTTTTTGCAAGAGTTTTGTATAAATATTTATGTTTTTTTTAAATTACAAGTTCTCTAAACCTAAAGTTTATTAGAATCGGACCATTATTTATTATTCTATACCGGTAATGTATACAAATCGTATAGAAATATAGTCGAAAGGCACCGATGAATTGAATTTATTGCTATCGATCCACAATATATGATACATATAATAGTCATCGAAGAGTGACGAATATCATATTTTGTCTGTCTAATCTTCAGCAAAAAGACCGACCTTGCATTTATGCAAGGATCGTATATAGTCATTCAACTAGGCTGTAAATCTTGGTGAATAAATTCAAAAGCAATGTTGTGAACTCAACCTCAAAATTGCTCCTTGAACTTTTGAGGAGATCAACTGAGGCTTCAATATATTCCGAAGCTCAATTTATACTTTAAGGAATTACAGCTTCACGTCGTCCGTGTTCGCATCAGATTCAACCAACTGGCGAGAAAATTATCTAGATACAAAGACTGTGTGTGTCCCTTTGATATCTCGAGACGACCAGAGAGTAAGCTCTGATTCTGTGTAATTAAGAGAATTAACGAAGGTTTCCTTTGTACGAACGTTTGAAATACTTCGTGATATATATTTGAAGAGGAACCCATCATTTATATATTTAATGATTCTTAGATATTGATTTCATCTCCAATACAACATATACTGGATATTGTAGACGTAACACATAGACTCTTGGTATATATATATGTGATGATAGAAAACGTACATATAATTTGGTATGTTATTTTCCATTCCAAATTCGATTTTGTATCCCAAATTATTTTGCGTTTCTAAATTATAGCACAGAATATTTTTGCAATTTTTAACTATATTATAAAATTATTTCGCATTTCAATATTCTATCACAAAATTATTTCGCATTTCTAGATTGTATCACAAAATAATTTACCAATCCTAAATTGTTATTTTAGATTACTTTTGTTCCCGGGAAATTATTATGAAATGTAAAACTTCATTGAAAGTCATTTCCATTGCAACGAAAGCGAAAGTTGACATTATAGAACTCCTAATATTACTATAAGGAGTTCTTAATAGAAACTAACCCGATGTTAATTGCATATCTTTTATTGTAAAAACTGCATTTGGTCTTTTATTGGAGTTGTTCTGAAGCTAAACAAAATAGAAACCATATTAATGGAATAGGGAAGTGGAAGCTAAATGTCCTAAAATAAACAGATAAAAATTCTCAAATTCCACGGAAAAGCTTCCAAGTCACGTACAAACTAAATAGGTGTTAGGGGTAAAAGAGTGCGTTAGGGGGCCTAAGAATGTTCTTGGGGGCCGAAGAATGTGTTTAGGGGATAGAATTCTTTTTATTGAATCTCAAATAAATGTTATTTAAGTCTTATTCTCCTACGTGCACACATTAAAATTGTCAATGTTGAATTCCGGAAAAAAGAATCGTTATATTGCCCCCATTGGAAGAGGGGGGAAATAAATCGACCCCATTGACGCTAGACGTTATTTTATTATTTATTTATTTAGCAAATTATAATTACAGTATTGAATAATAAATCAGGTTTTAATAATACAGTATTAATTATATCTAAATGGAATAACTTCCATGTGGAAATGATTCTAATAGACTAATCATCATGCATAGTTCATTATTTTATTCGTGTATCATCGAATTAAATAAATATATAAGAGAGAATTTTAAACAGCCAACTGTGTTCAGAATTAAATGGCTTAGAAGAAATTTACTGCCCACTAATTAGACAAGAGATTTGCATAAAGACATCCAAATTCTGTCACCAATCATCAATTATTCTAAATCATTCGTTTTAATGGATTAATTTATCCAAGAATAGAGCTTAATTTGATTCAAGAATTAGGCTTATTTTTATCGACTCGGGTCTGGCCTCTTGCAAGAAACAGTTCAACTACTTTATGACTCTATATTAAGGGTCATTTCACCATTCATTTACTGCTGTAACTGACACTTAAAGCAGTTTAATTATGCTTTTCGCTCCATCCTGTGCGGATCATTGATTGAAATAAGGTCAATTTCGTTTTTTATTGATAGTCATATCGTATAAATTAGAATGACGAATTAAAATTAATTTCTTAAGTTTTTAAGATGCAATATTTTTAATTCTATAATTAATTATTTTATTTTATATGACGAATTTTAATATCTAAAATACTTTCTAGAAGAATATTAAAATTTTATGAGGATGATTATATGTACGAATCGATCGTTAGAAGAGCTGGGCGGTAGATTGTACGCAAGCATTCTTCTTCTAATTATTCTTATATAGAGTATAGCGCAATGATCGGTTAATTCTAATATTGATCCAAAAATCTATATTGTGAAATATTAACAAAGAAATGGTTGAACATCGCTAACTGACTGTGAAAACAACTTAGTCATGGTTTAAAATCCGAAGAAAAAAAGAAGACTAGAATTAGAACAATGGTAAATATTTAGAATAAAGAAGTGTGGAAATTCGTCAATTCTGCCTAACAGGAACGTGTCATTTGAATGTTATATAGCGAAGCAAAGTTGGAGAGTGTCGTAAAAAGTGGGATCCGTCGAGACCTGCACTTTCAGAGCGTGCATTAATTAAATTAAAGGCTGGAGCATCCGCTCGATCACAGCCGTCAATAAATTGAAATCCAGAAGTGAATTTACCAACGAAAGAATTAGCGAAGAAAAAAAAGCCAAAAATGAAGATTAAAATCATTCCGACCGAGAAATAAGTATGTTGAGAAATTATGTTGCGCGAGGAAGATAAAAATGCTTCAATGATTGGAGCCCAGAGAATTACTAGTGTTGATAGGGGAGCGTTATAGAGGCATAAAACCTGGATTGACAAACCAGGCCGCTCCTAAAGTTGATCAAAACGACACATGAAGGAACCTGCAACAATTTGCCATAGTCACCGCACTATCTATTATTCAGCAGTACAATGGTGACAGATTATTCTGCATGCTAAATCATGCATCGAAAAATAGAGTAAAACCGTATTTCTTTTTTTGGAAAGTTATTTATTCAAAGAATATTTGAATATAAAAGAATCTATATTCATTCATTGACGGTATTTCGAAATTTAAAGGGCTGTTGAAATCCCTTTAAAAACACGATGGTAAAAGTAATTCCGTTAAATCAATTCCGATTGCAATTAAGTTTCCGCTTTTGTCGTCAAGTAAAGTCAACGAATTTCGTTCATTGGGGACAAAAATGCTGTCTATTTTGGTTGATTTCGCGGGGTCGTTTTTTCAAAGTGAAGTCGAGATTGAGGGCCGATTTTAGTTCATTTATAGTGGTGCAAGTTTGAAATTCTTTATTCTTTATCCTACATTCTAGTCTGTTGATATGTAAAGTTATGCACTTTCGGAGGGTGAAACTTTGTCCTCAGTTTACACAATACTCTATATTGGATTGAAAATATAGACACACAACTTTTTAATGTTGTTAACGGTGGCTTGACGAAATATCGACATACCAAACTCCACTAAGCAAATTGTTGCTAAACAAAATGTCGCTACACAAAATATCGATAGAAAAATGCTGATACACAACATGTTGATAGACAACATGTTGATAGACAACATGTTGATAGACAACATGTTGATAGACAAAATATTAATAGACAAAATGTTGATAGGCAATATAATAAAATGTTGATAGACAAAATGTCGATAAACAAAATGTTGATAGACAAAGTATCGAAAGACAAAATATCGACAAACTAAATCCAAGAAACAAAATGTCGAAGGATATAATATAATGGTAAACGACCTTATAAGTTTAGTTATATTAGGTTAACTATATTATATTAAGCAAAGATTAGGTTAGATATTATGTTCGTAACATTTTTTCCGTCATCTGTTTGATGTATAACCTAATTAACGAAAATGTGTATTGAATATAAAAATAAACGCGAGATAAATAAATCGGAAAAATTAAATTTAAACTGAAAGTTATTAATTTTTAATTAAAGAATCATAATTTCAAAAAGGAAATTAATATATTTTGGAAAGTTCAAAAATATTTTCAAAAACTCAAGAGGATTATCAGCCATCAAAAACAGTCGGGAAAGAAAATAGTTTTTAAATTACTTACCACCGAATTTAAATTAAAATTCCTAAATTCTAAGTAATTTCAACAAATTTCACACGAATTAAAATTACTTAATGCGGCTTTCCTTCTCTCTATAAACAACTTTTTTTAATTTGAATATTTTTACCTTTCTACTTTTATGAATATTTAAAAAAACGATAAATTTGTAAAAAAAACAACCCAAGATAAGCCGAGAATTGAGCCGAAAAAAAGAACATTTGTTTTTGAAGCCGTAAAATTATCCGTAATTAAGTAAAATAATTGCTAGCAATAAATTTACAATGTGTGAAGCTCGCAATTTGGGTCACATTTTTATCAACATCCTCTAGCATTTATTGCGCCATTGAAATTTTCATTAACTTATAATGGTTTTAGTTTCTTGTTCTTCGCAATAAATATTTTACAATTTCATATATTTTTAATTACTTCATTCTTGTAATTGTCTTATTTATATTTCATAATATATTTATTTCGCATCTTGTAACGTCTAAGAATAATGAAATATGAAGCCAAATTTTTTTTTTTTACACATTTATTCCTGACTTATTTGTGTACAATAGCTGCCATTGTTAATTTCGTCCTATTCAATCGCGCTTCCTTATAATATAATCTCTAGATCATAGGCAATTAGTCTCTAATTGTGTATGGAACGATGTTATTGATGGCAATATAATAGATATACAACACAATTGATCAATACTTGAGTCACTCTTGAACATATTTTATCAGATATGTTTTGGGATAATTTATATCTCAACATCGGAGCTAAGAGCACACAATGAAGCTTATTGGAAGATTACATATAATTGGAAAATTATATTGCAGAAATTTCAATAACATGTTTACCTTTTTTTATTCATTTTAGAATATAGAAATTAGTTAAAGAAAATACGATTATTGTTTAAAATAATTACTATTTCAGTTTATTATATTAATTCTGTGGGGAACAAAATCAAATTTCAATAATATTAATAAATTTAACAAATTTTTTTGCCAAGTTTAATATTAAATTGAATTTGTATTTAATTTATATTCAATTTATATCAAAGATTAACAATTAATCTAATGTTTAGGAATAAATGTACGTATTTTGGTACATCTGTATCGTAATAATGTAGCTAAAAATGTTGTCAACCAATAGAATGCCTTTAATCTTTGAAAACACCAATAGGAATCGAGTTTACAAAACGCATACAAATACGCTCAATCTAGTACATTATATTGAATAAAAAATGTTAATTTAAAGCTGTGTGCACGTGTGCGTGTGACTGTATATGTATGATTTTTTATGCAAATATTTTTATAGAGATAAGTCAACTCATTATATCTTTAATAAAATAATTTGCCAACTTTTCTGATCGACTTTTACGAAAATCGTTCAAGTTATATTTTATTTATAGTCAATATTGAGAAAGGAAATTTACATAGAAACTTTAGAATAGAAAATGTACGAAAGGAAAATTTTGCTGAGCGAATTGAAAAAAAATTAGTTTGAAAAAATATTAAAAACACTTTCGTCAAAGAAAGTTTTTTCATCAAAATTGTAAACGGCGGAAAATTTCTTCGGACTTTTGTCTTCCGTAGTTTCCAATTTTCGGAACATTTTTTCTAGATCAGTATTTTATTTCGGAATTTTTTACAAGATTTTGAAGTTTTCCCCTCGACAATGGTATATAATGACTGTCTGTCAATATAGTAGTATTGGAAAGCAATATATCGGTCAATTTAAGAAACAAGGCAAAAATCTACAATTTAAATCCAATATTGACTTCAAATGAAATATATATTTTTTGTGAATAGACGTTGTATATAAATGAAATTGAAAGTTATATCTATTTTCATTACATTAATTTTAAGTGGTAGTAAATATTCATTTATTTTAATTATTCGTATATATTCTATTGAGAATTCTATAAATTGTAAGAATTCTATATCTAGTGATTGGTTTATATTTATCTCTATTTAAATGTTTACCGAATATATTTAATTATTTATTTAGAAATATAACATATTTATTTGCAATATGATATACATATGCTATACATAACCATTGATAAATGAACTCTAATAAATCTATAAGAAACATACAAATCTATATAAAAATATAAGATAAATGGAGTTAATTATAAGTAAATACAGTAAAGTACTAATAATAATTATAATTTGACAGAAAATAATCATTATTAATAATTTAATTTATTAAACGAAATTGATTAATTCGCCTGATCACAATTAACAGTCATTCTATCGATCATCAAATCGAATTAAAAAAATCCGCTCTGTTCATCACGATTATAATATTTTTATCGGCTCGACGTCACGTGACCTTTTGTGGATCCACATAACCCGGCTGCCAATAGATATACGGTGATAGATTGATTCCTACGACAAAGAATTGACTTAATGCGGTGGAGATAGAGAGAAAGGCCTCCATTTATATACGGAGCAAACATGTTTCCGTTGAGGGATAATGGACCTGTGTTTATTACTTCATTCTCTACTCCATTTATCACCGCATTCATTACTCTATTATTCATCAACGTTACAGTAGGAGGATTGGGCTTTAATGTCAGTCTGCAATGGAAGATAATTCGCCGTAATGGACAACCAAAGCCAAACATAGACAATCCCTACAGCCTCCTTTCTTGTCGTCGCTCTACAGAAGAGAAGAATAGACAAACGTCATTTATTGTTGCAAAGTCTATAGACCACATTTAATTGTTGCACTATATAAAAGGGTTGCAATTGCAAGGTTCATTTTCAATTTCAAATAACGATAAAAATGTTAATGCAATTCAAAATTGTTTTTAATAAATAATTTTGTAAAATTTTCTTTTCAAAATGGAAAACTATAGAGATTTTCATTTTTAATATGAATTACAGCTTATAATAAAATTTATATATACAATGAAAGTAAATTAAATAAATTATTATCTTCAATAAAAGTAAATTAAATATAGTCGAAGTCGTTGTTATTCTTCAGCTTCTGTAATCATATACATTATTGGAGCTCTGAAAAACCTAAGATCACGTCTTAATAGATTCTTTTAACAAGTTTTCTATCGAAAGACACGTACAAATCTTGTAGAAGGTAAATTGCAGTCGAGACTAGAAAAGGTCCTCATTAAAGAGTTCCTGTTATTGTAATGAGATCTTGCGCAATTAAACAAGATTAAAATATGAGTTAAATTGAATTAAAAATAGAATCTAAATCATTTATATGTCCACTATGTTCTTTAAGAGTTATTAATTTTGAAGTTTATCAATGAAGAAGCTATTTGCGATTCCCCACATTGACAAAGTAGACTGTTTTAACAAGTCCTGAAATGATCTATTCACAAAATTAATATTTATTTTAAATAATTCATAAAACAAACATGAAGTCGGAAGATTTTAACTAAATAATATATAAGAATATATATATAAATTTATGTGAAAAACATATATTTTATTTAAAGAATACGCAAATAATTTATATATAAATCACGTAACCAGGTATTACTTAAGGGATTTAACATATTCCCTTAACTAAGGTAATAATTTGTATTCTGAAAGGTCATTTTTGTATATTTTAATAAATATGTAAATATTATTTAATATTTGAAAATGAAAAATATATTTGAATATAAGAAAAATAAAACTACCTTGCAAATGTATTCAAAAGAATATATTAAAAATTTATATTCTACCAATAACTTCATTTTACTTTGAACACAAATGGGTTTTTATATTTCCCAAGTCTACCCTTTTTGCCCGTTTTCTTTCATTTAATGATATTTTAAGGCTCTTTAAAAGATTCCTATACAAAACCAGTGCCATTTAATTTTGGAGCGTCTAACTATATGCTCTATACTTTCAAGGTGCCAAATAAATAACCATATTTATGTATTTTATTGTATTTATTTACAAAGATTATAGATATTATTTTGGAAATGATTTGTAATTGAACTCTGTTATTATTCTGACCTCCTAGTTTATCCGAAAGTTTAGGAGTCCTTAGATTATTTTGGTGAACTCCTATGCCCGTTTAATATCAGAATAAGAACTCCCAGTGTTTTTCATCACAAATTGAAGGCATTCTATTTGTGTACACAATATATATCATTTTGAATTTAAATTTAAAATATAATTTAATTCCTTTCAATATTTTTATTTTTACTTAACATCGTATTATTAATATCTTTAAGAAATATTATTTCATTTATTCTGCTTGATTTTCTATAAATTATGACTTATCCATTTTTTTTCTACCATATGTATCAAATATTTGTATATTAATTGGTGACTAAATCTTTAATTAAGCAATAGTTGAATCTTTTATATATTTTTATAAAGGAATTAAATGCTAAAAAAATTTACCAATTACACTCATATTGACGTAAATCCGGTAAAAAAAATCTACGAAACAGACCGTTCCTGTAAAGCAGTTCTGGAATTTATGTTGTTCTAAAAAGTTTTGAATTTATTTCTTCTGTATAAAATAGTTTTAAATTTATTTATTTTGTATAAAAACACTGGTCTATAAGCTTATATATCCTTTTGAATCATATTGGACCGGCAACCATATTTTGCACCTCCGTCGAATTCAGACATTGTAATCAGTGGTTCCAATTTGAACCAATGGAATACTATTACCATCATCCCAAAATAATAACGAGTATCTGGATACAGACGATACAATACACATCGGGGCTTTTGTATCGGGACGGAATTGCATATTCCATTCCTCATTATTCTCCCTGAGTGTGGAACATCATTCATATATCGAGTGTCAAGGGAAGAATTGCAGACATCGATCCCAACAATTTATCGTTTGTTTAACACTTAATTGAACTATAATCGAGCGAATTGATAAATTATGGACGGGAAAAAGAATATAACCACAGCCTAAGTATAACTAGTCGGCAACAATTAGCTGACCTGTGTTCCAAAGGAGGTGATCGCAACTTAGCATTTTGAATGGCACTATAGTTTTTAATATTTGAACTTTCTACCAAACATAATCTACCTAACATAATCTACATAACGTAATCTACCTAACGTCATCTACCTAACGTATCTACCTAACATAATCGACCAAACATAATCTACATAACGTAATCTACCTAACGAAATCTACCTAACGTGATCTACATAACGTATCTCCATTATAGGAACGTCGGGATTATTTGTCTACACACAAAATGAGAGAGTCAGAGAGTTTCTAAACTATTTAGTCGACAATGTATAAACTATTTATAAAAAAACTAGAGAAAAGTTTAATGGGTTTAATTATATGACATATTTGAAGACAAAATCCTTTGATCTAATCTTCACAATTCGTTAAGTTTCAAAGTTATAGTTTTCAAAAAATTCTAAAATTGAAATATCTTCTCATTTATACAAACAAATTGTAAACATTTTTTATTAAGTTACGGACATATACAAATGGTCCAGTATCTCTTCCTATTTAATAATATATATATAGAAAAAGAAACTAGGCAATTGTATTTTTAAAAATTATATTTATTATAAATATCTTTTATACAACAATATGAATGTAACTAGAATTAAATACATATTTCATACTAAACCATACGTAACCATACTTAGAGACCATGGTAATTAATTAAATCAAAACATTAAATATTAATAAGAAAATGAACTTTATAAATGAATGTTTATTATTCGTACGATAATAAAGTTGGTTATTTATTATAATTCAGATTAATGAAAGAAATACACCGGATTTGGGTATTACATAAATGGAACCATATTGCATGTAACTTCACAGAGATTATTTTATGATTGAAAATTAAGTGACCGATAAATTCCACCACGAAGGTTAGGTTGGTTAGGTTAGGTTAGGTTAGCCATTTTTGTGGGGGAATTTACTGCGAGGGAATAAAAGTACTTATATTATATTCATAAATTATGTCATTTCAAAGTTGAAATGTATATATATATATTCTTTATAAGTTTAAATATTTTGCTCTTCTAAATATTCTTCAATCTTATGGCATAGTTTAAACCTTCTTCTGGAACAATATCGATGTAAAGAAAATAAACCAAGAATGTCATTTTGTTGAAATCAAAAAAGGTATGAATTTTACATCGACAAAGTGCATTTTAAAGAACCTTATTGAATATTTTACAAGGGGGAAAGTTTCACTACTTCATATAAATAACAAAACGTATATTGTATAAATATCTAAATTATTAACATGGAAAAGTTTTATTTTGTTGGTCCTCAAAGTCTCTTATATAAAGGGGTCAAAAGTTGAATGTCTCTTTATTTTCACCTAACAAAATACAAGTTATGGATGAAAGTTTTTAGCAAATCGGTTGCAATGGCTGTAAAAGAAATCCCATGTGATGATCTCCCCTCAAATTTTCATTATGCAACCCCCACAAGCTGCAATCTCTTTCCATCTTCTCTATTTTTCTATACTGCCCTCAATATCCCTGAGGACTCGAGTCTTTTGATCTTAGTTTGAACTTTTTTCTGAAAATTGCGACTCTGTTATTCTTATTTACTTTATTTTGTCCAACGGTCTCTTCTTTCTTCCTGTATTATTAAGAATGTATAAAGAAACTTCAACATACTTTAGATATAAATTTCTTACAGATTTATAAAAATATAATCAAAGGTTTTATTAAATTAATGAATATTCACAATATTATATATAAAAAAAATATTCGAGTTTCATAACATAAACTATAATTTGCATAAATATGAAAAGTTTGCAAAATTGTTACTTGTATTTTTTATCCGTCAATATACGTGAATCTATTTCAGGAATTGAGATTTTCGATTATTTTTTTTTATAAAAATTTGATACTTTTTCAAATAACTTTTAGTTTTAATAGTTAATAAACAATTAAAAAATATATAAATTTATTTCTAAAATAAAATATTCATATATTTTTTGACAAAAATATACATCATATAATATTTTATCTGAAAAAATCCTTTTCCAAATGTGGTCATATATTGAACGTAGATTGTGGGCAATTTTTCTGACCGATGGGCTCATGATATGAAAATTTCAGCTGCCGTTTCATCTTGAAAACTGTAATTTGCATCTAATTTTCTATACGAGACTGAACGTCCGCCGTTCGTATTTAGAATTTCAAATGAGATGTTTATTTAAATATATGCTATGTGACCCGCTTCCTTATATATAAATAAAATGAGAGGTACTATATCACGTTTTCTCTCTATATATATATCATACTAATAAAATACAGAATCACACTTATAAATAATTTCAATTACGACATATTAAAATTCTAGAAAACGTTATATTCTAAACTGAACTTTTAACAGCCTAAATAAATCATACACATCCGTTCACAGACTCAAGAGAAAATGAATATAATATTGATTCCATTTCATACGTATTAGATATTTATTCCATATTAAGTAGCCATATGAAATTTATAATAGTGGTCATTGTTTTTTAAATATTGAAGCTAAATAAATATCAGTGGAGGAATATGTAAATTTTTTAATACTTAATACTTATTTAATACTTAATACTTATTTAATACTCAATGCTTAGTACTTATTCAATACTCAATGCATATTTAATACTGAATACTTATTTAATACTCAATACTCATTTAATATTTAATACTGTATATTTATTATGCTTCTTCTGAATGAATGAAAAATTATTTATTTAATTATTTTAACAAGGAAGAGCAGTAACAAAAATAGACAGAAATTTGGTTCAATTTTTGCTTATTGTACAATGAAATAGATTAATTTTTTTACTAAATAGAAATATTTATTTATTTGTTTC
>JAJNBT010044268.1:0-10937 GCA_028455955.1 Notopais sp. p TS-2021 | reverse complement strand
GTGGCCCGGTGAATATACTTAAATTTCTAATTTGGCCCATTAGGAATAAAGGTTGGACAACCCTGCCCTATAGAGTGAAGCAGGATTCAATCGTTCTTAAGGGGGCTAGTGTTCGTAAAAAATGGTCGCCTATCGTTAATATTCCATAAACACACAAAATAACAGTAATAGTTAATATTTGCGTATTAAAAATGAAGTTATTACTAAAAAAAACTGAGATTGAGCTCGAGATTTTTCTGGTCTTTTGTGAGAAAAGAAATGTAAATCTATGAACTAGTTTATAAATAGACACGTCTGTGAAATTTACTTTCACAAGATGTCATCTGGAATCAATTAATTCATTATCATACATGATTAACATAGCATCATTTGTTTAAACGCAACCAACATCATCAAAATGAAATGATACAATATAAATGAAATGACAATATTTAAATGAAATAAAGATATGTAAATGAAATAATGATATATAAATGAAATAATGATATGTAAATGCAATAATGATATGTAAATGAAATGAATTCCTGTCAATTAAAACTCAGTTCCTCATATTATAAAGGTGAAATATATTATATGTCATTTCATTTGACAATATATTTCTGTAACAGATTATTGGCACGCATAATTTGGTATCAAATTGCTGTTACATAAATCATCTCACAAAATTATTGCGTAACGATTTGCTGCCATTCGTATTATAATGTTTTTATGTCGATTAAAGATCACTTTTACAGCGATATAATTGACCTGTTTTAAAAGATTGATTCGAAAGCTAGATTTAATTCTCATGTTTCAATCATAAATACATCGGTAAATATACATCATCATTACACTCGATTATATAACGTAAAAAGCTAACAATAAATCAACAATGGGATATATCGAGGCGGGGTTGAACTCTGAAGCAGACATGCGTGTTCGAGTGATTTTTCAGTCGATTTACGAGATCAATAATTATGTGAAAGTTCAACAAGAGATTAGCCAACTATGATCTTCAATTTTGATTTCAAAACACACTTTCTCCATTATATCTTCTATGGAATTAAAAGTTTATGTATAAATAGGCTGAATATTGAAACAAGTTCGGTTCTGTGGATTAATATTTTTATAGAGTAACAATTTTTAGTAAATAATTATATCTTAATTTACACAGAGAGACAGAAACTGGTTTTATATATTTGATAATTTGGTCCGAGAACAATTCCCCCAGGATAATTAAATAATTTTAAAATTAAATGAAACCTAATCTAACCTAGCCTAATTTAACCTATTAATTTGAGTTTTTAAAATCGAAATCGTAATTTTTTAGGGGAAGGCCATGCATTAGATAATTCAGGGCTTATGACAATGAAAAAAATATAAAATAAAATATGACTACAATTTTTGAATCATCTTCATATTATTATCAAATCCATAAACGAATGAATGGAAAATAATGATAATCCAAGAAATTGAAATCAGCATTCAATCGAATAAAAAAAAGAAAAAGATAAACTGAACTTGAATTTAGTGTCTATTTCAAATTAATTTGTTATACCTTACCTAAAATTGAATCGGTGACCATTCGTAATGAAAGGGGAGCCTAAATTACTTTTATATAACTTCAACGTGTGTGTCATGACCCAATAAGTAACCTACAAAATATCATTGAAATTGGCTATATACCTGGCCTCTAAAATTATTATTCTTTACTAGTCCTTTATCAACAACTTCACTCGATAGCCACAATTATAGTTCGTGTAGACTGTAGAGGGAAACATCGTATCAAGATAATGAAAAACCTTTGTTATATCCAAGGATATAATTTATGATAATTCTTGCCAAATAAAATTTTGTGGTATAGTTTATAATCTTTGTTATCAATTTTAAATAATTCGTTTATAATTTTTGCAAATTTTATTAATTCTCTATTTGAACTACGAATTTTTTTTACAAAAAATCACAGGAAATAAGTATAACTTACCTTAACTTATCTCAACTTATCTTAACTTATCTCAACTTATCTCAACTTATCTCAACTTATCTCAACTTATCTTAACTTATCTCAACATATTTTAACTTATCTTAACTTATCTTAACTTAGAATTCGGTTTCCTAAAAACAAACCACCATCATCTATATAAACTTGTATTAATTTATCTTAACTTATCCAAACCTATTTTAACTTATCCTAACTATATCCTAACTCATCCAAACTTATTCTGATTTATGTAAACTTATCCTGAAATATTATCACTTATCCTAACTTAACTTAACCTACTGTATTGTAGTGTCTGATCCTTCTGGAAGCTATTCATATTTTTCTTGTGACCCTTTCTTGTGACCTTTTCTTGTGACCTTATTTTCGTGATAATTTTTCATGACACTGTTTGTTTTATGTAGTCGATATTTCTATATATTATTTAGTCATTCCAAATGATGGAATAAATTTTTTTATTATAGGCGCATATTAATATACTGTACATATCAAATATATTTTCATTATTCAGTGCATATATTCTTGTTAGTGTTAAAAACGCATTCAATTACAAGCATTTCCAACCTTTCTCTTTATTCATTGTAACAGATAACTTTGAAACCAGAAAATTCGATCGAATAATTCACTCAGACTTAAATTCATATCTAAAATACATCATTGATACAAATTAAATCGACTTATCACTCTCTATTTGCACTAAGAAAGCATTCCAATTTCCGGAGCAATGATTTGCTTTGAGTTGAGACAAAACCTGAATACTTTCAACATCAGGTGTAATTTTGTATAGCTTATAACATCTACTTGTATCGGTATAAAGTAGTTCAAGGTATCTTCCAATAGGAAGCCTTCATTTTTGACACCAACCAATGTGAATCAATTCCGTCGACAAAGCGACTCTAATTCCAATACAGACCGGTCATTTAGACCTCATGAAAATACACCCAAATACACGTTTCAAAAAACACAATTTTCTGAAAAGTTATCAATATATTATGTTATATAATAATATAATTGACCAAGCGTGACATTGACATTTTAGAAAAATAGCTAATATCATTATTGCGTGTTCTGAATATAGCAAAGAACTAGAGTTTATATTATTCATATCATCTCTTTATATTTAAATGATATCTTTTTTAACTTAAGTATGTTGCTTTATTGATTTTAAATACTAATTAAGTATTCAGGAGATCACGCAAGTGTAATTAAAGAAATTTATTATATCAAGTTCAGTTTTCTATTGTTATAAAACATAATAAATTATATATTAGGTGTTAAATTTAAATATATATTGTATATATATATATAACTTGACCTAAGTTTAATGACCCTGACCTTTCTGATATTCTTATACAACGTCTTGGCGAGGGATTAATTGTGAAAACTGTCAAAATATAATCTGATAGTTCGTGACTCACTCCATGAATTGATATTTTATTCTTGATGCAACAAAAACTAAATTTCATAGAAAAAAAACTAATTTTCATAGAAAAAACTAAATTTCAAGGAAAAAAAATTAAATTTCATAAAAAAAACTATATTTCATAGAATTTTTTTTTTTTTTCATAGATGATGGATATCATTTATATTTTAATTATAAAACTTCTTGTTATTTAGCTATATGAGCAGATGTTTAGTTCAATTATTACGTGTACTGTATATTGGTCCTTATTTCATACATATGACAGACGACAGTATTCTGTATTATTTTAGTCAATTTTCGTTCTGATTCCTTTGAACAGTTCTGTTAAATTATTATTTTGTTTTCCCGCATTAAATCGAATGCTTTAATAACATTTTTCAGATTCCCATTACTGCGCTCTAAATTATTTCATTAGCTGACCCTCCCTATAATTTTTTTATCTGACTGTGGCACTCATGCAGGTGCCAACGAGTTTGGCATCCCCTGCAACATACACATATCCAACATAAATCAAAGCGGCGAGGAGCAACCAAATATATCCGATTCCGACTCCAGTTTCTTCATCTGATCGATTCCAACTGCCGATTTTCAGCTACCGTATTTTCTTACGTAATATTTTTTTCAAAAACGTCAAACATTGTACGAACACGATGAAAGTGAAAGTATTTTATGAACTTAAAAAAAATGCCCCATCTCTTTCGTTATGGATTGAATGCTGACAACTTTTCAACATCTATATATTAAATCCAACAACTTTATTATGCAACTTGCAACCTTCAACATATATTATATTTCATTTTTTTATCAATGTTTTATAAAATTCAATTTGTAAAGTTTATTTCATTATATTCTTTTATTTATTTGTATCAAATACTAAATAAATTAGAATTACGTTTCGTATCGATTTTGAGACCAAAGTATAGCCCTCTATATATACATTTATTGTATACTGTAGCACTGTATACAATTATAATGCAATACGTAATATACAAGTATAATATGTACCTTTCTATTGATTTATGGCCTTAACATTAACTATTTTTTTCAAGCAACAGCAAACAGCATAAATGTTATGTAATTAGTCTATACCACGTAATTGTTATAACATATAAAGTCTGTTTTAATGCTACGTTTAAAATATATTTTATCATAAATACAATATTTGTATATGTAAGATTCCCATATTTTCAATATATTTTTATACTTGACATTATTGAGTGTATAAATTCCTGAATAATTTTGGATTAATGAATATTATATATTGTGGAAATATATAGTATGACGCTGTTTGAAAGCATTTCCACATTGATTACATATACTGCTTTAAATCAAGTCTTGGCGCAGTCCTGAGCATGCTTAAGTCTGTACCAATAGGTCACCAGTTCGAGCCCATCCATAGGCACATCTCATTTATTCTCTATTAAACACTACTTGTTTAAGGGGCATGTCTCCGCTTATGATATAAGTCAAATTGGACTTTCAAAAATGACTACAGAGATGTTCTGGAAAAAAACTGACAAAAAATAAACAATTGTAATGTAATAGATTATGTTGTGGTTTTAAGTAGAGGATCATTAACAACTAAATAATAGTTGCCTGTTGTAACCTTCAATTGATCTATCCGGGAATGTAAAGAAAGTCCCCTTTTGTTTTACTAGAAAGGATATCCTTACTTACATAACATGGATAGATGACAATTGACCATGACAACCGCAACAAACACCACAGGATAACAAAGCAAATAATTCACGTGGGAGCCAATCAGATATAACCACCTTGTCCAGAACCGAAATGTGAGTGAAGGCCTTTCGGTTTTATTGGAGGTCGCGGCGGTAATAGTATTCCAGAATTTTATTCGACTCTTAGTTCATTTGTGCGCCTGGATTCCAGGCAGACGTGTACAGCTACGAAGGATCACTTTTACTTTCATTGCTATAGTGGCGGACGATTGCGTAGTTCGTACTGCTGCTGTTGTGACGCTGTATCGCTTCCAGTAAAAAGAGCAAATAAAAACGCTTACAAGTTCCAGATTGTTTGGTTTAATAGTTCAAATGGAATAGTATGAAGCATTATCGCTTTCCAAACACCATTAGCTGGTTAATATTATCACTATCATGAGTGTTGATAATGATTGCTGTTTTTGCCTACGTTGACAACTTGTGAAATATAATAATAATCGATTGTTAAATTAACCAAATTAACACATGGTGTGGATAATCCAAATATGTTTGGTCCTGCAGTGACTTTGTTCGGAGATTTATTTCAATCCAGAACTAGAGAGAACATCTTGTTTCTTTTACTGTTAATATCAATATTCGATGGATCGTCACCTGATCCACAAAAATTCCCTGAAGATTTCTACAGTGGAGTGTTTCCAAGCAGACCTTCAAATAGCAACTACGGCGTTGGATTGGGCCTAGGAGATGCCAACGGTCATTCAGACATCGAGATAGGGGGCAATCCTAATGGACATCACCAACTAAGTTCCTTACAGGATAGTATCAATACGGATGGTATGAGAATCCTACCACTACCTCTTAATCGCATGGTTAACTCAACTGTTTCTAGAAAATATAGAGATGTTTATAGTACTGTCGATAACAAAGGTTTGCCTGTCTCCTATAACTGCTTCTATATAGTATATATAACTAGAAGTATATTAACTAATTAACTGATTTGCTGAAACACATTAATGAATATAATGTACTCTATTTATTGTACTAAATAATTATGTGCTGTTGGTCTAAGGTGATTGGATAAATAATGGTTTCTTTTCATTGTATGAATAATACGTTTTGCAACGAATGTGTATACCGCATGTTAGAACTATATGTGGCCCTTTTTAATTATAGTTCCGTAGTGTTGTCTGCATCTATGTTTCTTTCTAATACATAGAGATTTCATTGCTTCATTTATGTTTCTTTCTAATACATAGAATTTTTCATAGTTCCTCATCTATGTTTATTTCTAGAAATTTAAAAAATTTAAACTTATGTATAATCTTTGTAAAAATATGTATATATATATGAATATTAATAAAATAAATTAAATGATAAACAATATTTGATATTGAATTTAACGAATTAATTTACGAAATATGTTTTCAAGATGTTGTTCACCATTACTAGATTTTTTTATAATTTATGACAATTTTTATTGTAACTAATGATATTTTTTTGGTCTTTCAGCATTCCCTCAATCCTGTTGGCACAAAAGTAGACAGTACAAATGTGGATTGTCTGTGTCTTGTGTTTTCCAAGGAGCTAAACCAATGGATTATTGTAGCGGGGGAATGATCTGGAGCTGCTGCGTTCCCAGAGATCAAGTCGATAATGTTGACAGTAGTCTGGGCGCTGTAAGCAATGATGTCGGTAAGATCTTGTAATTGTATTATTATTATTGAAAGTATCACTTATGGAATATAAACAATAAATGACCTAAATGGAATATAAGATGTTGTTTGTGAGTGATTTGGTTTATTCGTTGGTTCCTCACTGGCACTTTCCCTTTACTTTTCCACCTTTAGGCCGACCTCATGAATCTTCTTTCGATCGCCCAACGGATGATTCGCAAAATGGGTTTGATGATGATAGACCCTTCCATCAGAGCCATTCGCCTACCGACATTCACTCGCATTTTAATAACAACAGACCTCATAATAATGATAGACCTTCCTCTTTCGGGAATAATAGACCTTCATTCGGGAGTCATAGACCTACCTTCGAACCGATCGGTCCCGAATTTGGGAAACCTTTTGCGGGCATTACAGAAATCAATGACGAACACGGGAATGATTTTATAATTGTCACAAATAATAGACCGACCAGTACGATTAATTTAATACATGGCGACAGGTTTCCTTCTAGACCTGATCATAATAGACCGCATTACAATAGACCTACTTATAGACCTAATTATAATCCTAGACCCAATTTCGACTCTAGTTTCGACCATAGACCTGATTTCGCCAATCATTTTGGAAACGATCGTCCATCATCCCACCACAGTTCCTATTTCAACGATAAGGGTATGATTTCGATTTTTATTTTATTATCACTTGATTTTTATTTACTTTATTTTATTGTGTAGATTTACATTTAAAGTTAATAGAATCTATTTACTTTATTTTATTGTGTAGATCTACATTTAAAGTTAATAGAATCTACTTATCCTGAAGTCGTTCGTCCATATGTAATATATCTCGATTCACTCTTCTTACATAACATTTGACACATGATGTGTAGATTAAGTATATAGTATCGTATGTAATCACAATGGTATATATATATATTTATGTAGACTATTTTCATATGAATTAAATATTGATACATCTAATTCTTCAAAGGTTAGGTTAGATTCGATCTAAAGAACTCAAAGAATATTTCTTAATTGAATCAACAAAGTCTATTGAGAATTTGGAGGCAGATAAAGAAAATGTTTAAAGTATTATAAAATATTTTAATATCATAATATTATTTGTTTAACATCTGTAACATCTTAACATCTGTAACATCTTAACATCTGTAACATCTGTAATGAAACTATACAATACAATACAACTACATTTAAATACATCTCGATACGATTTACATTTATTGTAAGCCACACGCATCGTGGGCCACTTTATTATAATTTCATAATTGCAATTCAATTAAGAAATTGCAATTTATTTGTGCTCTAAATTTGTTTAAATGTAAATGATCTGCTCAAAATTTCAACAAATTGTTAATTGTTAATAGGTTAAGTTAGGTTAGGTTGTCGTAACATTATTAAAGAATCGTTCTTTAAATTATTAATATAATGAAATTATTAATATTTCAATCTAAATATAAAAATAATTGTAAATTTAATTTAAGTTCCTAAATTAATGTTTAAATAACCTCAATGTTGCTAACCTTAATTCAATAAACTATGTGATCTAATTTCAATAATATCCAGTGACCTAGACATTTAATAGATATTTATTCTAGAACATTATTGCAACATAAACTATAAAGGTTCATTAAATAGATCGGTTGTGATATTAAATAAAGATTGCACAATAAATCTGATCATTTAAATTACATTGATAATAATTATAATCAACGGACGATTAGTTTCTCCAAAGATCGATCTTGCATTTACTAATAAATAAATGTCGCTTGCGTCATTATAAGATCTACGGTAAACATCACATATTATCAATAACATATTGATAGAATGAACATATTCAAATTATAGACATATGTTATTAGGGGTATTTACTATGGACATATATATTCATGATATGGACATATATTTTGGAGATATTTAAATTATAACATTTTGATATTATATGGACATATTCATTAGGGGTATATATTATGGACATATTTTATGGATATGTTCATATTATGGACATATATTTTGGACATATTCAAATTATGCCATTTTGATATTATGATCATATTTATACTTGGTACATGTACGACGTATAAATTATTCTAATTTGTAACTTCATAATTTACACTTTGATTTAATGTCAATTTTGTTTTATTTTTATTTTTGTTTACATAAAATTTTTTAAAATGTTTTAAGCTAAAATTTTATTTATTTTGGATAATTTTAATTAAATTTGTATTTAATTAACAATTCAGTGAATCAAATCAGGTGATTATACGAAATATGGCCCGCGTAATATCCCGAATCTTGGCGATCCCACGATAAGATTTTCAGATTGGTCTCAATCGAACGTTAAACAGACTTCTGTTGACAATTCTTGCGTCTGCTGAAAAAATTTCTCACAAAATTGTTGCTAAGAAAAGAAATGAAATGTCATCGTTATTCATTATTGTCGATCTCCTTGAGCTAAGTTTATGCATGATTAATGAAATGATAAAGTACAATTTTTTAATTTCTAATAATAAAAGTCAAAGAATCTCGGTATAGTTTACGTATTTCCATTGAGATTATATTCTCCTTAAATATATAAGCACGAAAAGGAGATCAATATTGAATTAATTAAATTTAAGACAAACATCACTTGAGAAACATCCTTCGTGAAATCGAATATGCGAATATATATAATTTTTGAAACTAAGAGTATATAATTGGTTTTGCATGAGGAAGAACACTTTCAATTGAACGCAGTAAATCAACGCCTTTGTGTGCTAATAGATTTAAAGTGATCAGTATTTCCTGAGTAAAATCAAGAATCATTAACGCTTAAAGAGAAAGTTATCGATCAAAACAAAAGGACGAACAATCAAAACAAAAGGACGAACAATCAAAACAAAAAGACGAATTATCAAGATGAGCAGATGCGTAACTTACAATTTTAATATTCGTGTCCTAATGTGGCCAAGAGATTGCTTTCACTATGGTTACCTAATTTTAATCAAGTTGAGTTCAAAATATATGAAAAAAACTATTCCTGTATCCTGACATTACGTCATGGGTGTAGCCGACCTCGTTACAGTAATTCAATTCGTTATATATCGAGTGATTTTTGACCAATCAACATAATTATAACAAGTTTCGCCTCCAATCAAAGGAACAGTTTCATTACGTAATTATTTTGTTAATCAGTTTACGCTACCTATTTCTTGCAATGATGTCAAAATTAACATATTCTGATATTTATTAAAATATTGTTTATTTTTTTATAGTTACCATTTAATTTTCACAATCTCAACCAACAAAACAAACAAAATTTAGCATTAATTACATGTCTATTTCTTGTTAAATCTTATTTTACTTGGAAAAAACAAGTTATATTACAAGATACATCGCTTATTTCAAATGATGAATGACATCTTCACATTTTTCAATAATATTTTATTAACAAAATATATACTGACATACCATGATATGAATACAAAATAAATGATCTAATAGAACAACCTCATACTCGTAGAAGCTTAGTTTCAATGTATAGAATGCCGAACGGTTTGGGAGTAATAATAACTCATTTTTATTTATAAAGTAATAAAGTAATCTGTCAAGGGTAAATAAACTATTCAATAAAGCTATAAAAAATAGTTTCAAAGGAAGGTCAAAAAGAATATATAACATCTAATAAAATGCATAATTAATAATAATGTAAACGTAACATAAGAAAACAGATATAATATTGTGTTTTTTTGTTTGATGTACATGAATAATTCTATTTTATTTTATTTTTAACTGTAATTCTACAAAAGAACTCATCCACATCTTTACTTTTTTTCTGATAGAAAATTGCAGCACCGTATATCTATCTACTTGGTAAAAATGAATCACAATAATTTTTTTTAATAAATTGAATATTACCTGAATGTCATACCAAAATTTCATCGCGAAATTTAAACCAGAAATCTCATCCCTAAATTGCAAACAAAAATTACATTTGTATATCGAAATTTCATATCGAAATTTCATATCGAAATTGCATATCAAAACTGCATATCGAAATTGAATACCGAAATTATATATATTCCAAATTGCATATCGAAATTTCATCGCAAAAGTGTAAACCGAAATTTCTTCTGACATTGCATATCGAAATTTAATCCCAAAATTGTATACCGAAATTTCTTT
>JAJNBT010044106.1:0-10666 GCA_028455955.1 Notopais sp. p TS-2021 | reverse complement strand
TCACTAGATTATCTACCTTCTCTCGTACTTAGGATGTTATTCAAACTCGATCGTCATCGACTATGAATCAAGCTCTCATGCAACAAAAAGATTTATCAAATAGTTAATAAGTATAGTTAGTTTTCAAATTGATTTAATTGCATATCGATTTAAATATTTATGAACTTATTTATTCATTACGTTAATTGTCAGTTGGGAATTATTTAATAAGTTAATCATCTATGAAGTTAATAGTTCATGTAATTACTGAAAAAATTTATTTATAAATATATATATAACAAAGTTGGGATAGTGAATATAAGGAGAAACACATAGTAAGAGAATTCTAAATATTGATGGCTTTCACCAGAATGTTTATTATTATTTTGAATTCTTATGGTTGATTCGTTCAAGAGAGGTTGCAGTCGCTAATTTATAGACGTCATCAGAATAATTAGCATTATAGAAGTGAGGAATTTGATGCAGAGGCATATTGAATATATAAATAATGTATAGGAAAGGAGAAAGGATGCAATTCTAGAGGAACTCCAGCTTTTGAATGGACTGGGTTGGATAGGAGATCATTTATTTTAGATTAAGTAAATTTTCCAATTAAAAATTAATAATTTAATGCAGTGAATGTTTGAGAACATTGGGGACGGACTGTAACTTAAAATGTATCGTCTTGAATGCCAGAGTTTATCGAAAACCTTTTTCGAATCTCTTTAAATAAGGCCAATATAAAGGTTATCATATATACGTTACGCCACTAAGTGGATAATTAATTTTCTATCAAGTAAATTGAATAGTTATTTTAGGTCTTTCTATAAATGATTTAAAGTTTAAGGAAATAATTTTGGATTAAATTTAAAATATACAATTTTGGAAATATATTTAGTCAAAATTATTAAAATTTCTGTTTATTAAAGTAAATTCTAAAGTTTTGTAATCATTTTATTGTTAAAATATTAACCATTTTGACTCATTTTTCTCGTGTAAGTATCGCAGAATCAATTGATCTGCGATACTTTAAATAATATCGATGCATAATTTATGATAAATATTAAATTTTAAACAGTAAATTGTTTAGTTAATATATACAATTTAATTAAATAATTTTAATATCAGAAATACTATTTGTATTATAGAAAGTTAATTCTAATATATAATAATTTTCTACCATTATTTTTACTTCATTATGTAACTTAATCCTTGTTCTGCTATAGAAAATGGGAAGACAAATACTTGAGAATTGGTCAGTGCTTCTGTGTTCCCAGATCAAGCAATGTCCATACAATATTCATAAGCTCGTATCGGATCTCGTATTGAAGCAAATGAGGAAGAGAATAATAGAAGCAATTTTAAAATTCCTTTAAATAAATATCGAAGCTTCCAAAGACATTAAAATTTAAGTATTAAGAATTGAGTTTTATCATCTATGCATAAAACTCTGTTTCATATCTTGTTTTTTAATTTATTTTGTTACACTAAAAATAATTATAAACCATTAAATATTATATTTAATTAAGCTTCGTATGTACTATTATATATTGATATTAAATTATGTAACTATAAATTAATGCGCATATTTGTTACGTTTAGTGCATCAAAGTGTTGGAATATCAGAAGCCATTTTATTGTTTTCTTAGCTACAACATAAAAACAGATTTTCATTAAGACATTTTTTTTGTTCCTTGTTCTTCAAAAGAGTTTATCACCGACAGGAACAGCAAAGTTCCAACAGGACAAGAAGATAAAAAATCTGCTATCAAATAATTACAATAGAAAAAAACAGCTTCCAACCCTTAAAAGAATCTTTTTTTTACTTTACAAAGAAGGAATTTTACCCTTTTAAAATTGCACTTTTTAGTATAAAATAGAAATGTTATGTGTATAAATGTATTTTAATAGATTTTCACTATGTAATAACTAATAAAATATATAATATTTTCTAGAGAAAACTCGCTTACAGAAAATTCTGTCTCAGAAAACTTGTTAATATGAAATTAAAGCTATACCGACAAAAACCCCACTGCCAAAAGCTCCCCATAGTGAAACACGACATAAGTATAATTATTCCTTGTTAAGTATATAGTATCACTTCCAGCAAAATAATCCTAATTTATTTATTATATTTTATAGATAACCCAGCACTGAGCGTTAATTTTTTCTTTTGAATAAAAACTTCTATATGTTATATTTTCTACAGAATAATTTGTAAAAATAAATCTATATACGATATTGCGATAAGAGATGTAGATTATCACAAATATAAAAAGGTCGTAATTATCAAGATATTATTTTAGATAGGACTTATGAACTGATACTCTTTTCATATATGCGCAAAACTTGTATAAGATGATAGCCGATAGCTTGGTCTTGTGGATAGCGTGTTTGTCTAGAATAAATATACGTAAGTAGAATCTAACTTTTCCTAATCATCTATCATATCGTAACCACTGTCATACTATTTTCTACTAATAGAGAAAAGTTCATTTTACATTTTAAATAAAATATTCAAAATCTTAGCAATTAATACAGACTTTTCTGTGACAGTGTTTCGAAAAGGAGTTTTCTGGTCACCAAATAAGACGTTTCGTACGTTTTTAGAGATCATCGTCAGATGTTTTTATGATATTTCTTGGTAAACTTTTGCTTGATTGTAAGAAACTGATTTGCAATTAATTTTTATTATCTTTTTTCTAATCTCTTATCAGTATGATCACCATTTCATCTTAATTGAATTTTATAAAGACATCTTTCTTATAAAAAATGTAATTCCGCGATTTTGAAAAGAATTTGTTTACTCGAGCGTTTTTATTAATCGCAAAACTTGTACAAGATGATAGCCAATAGCTTGGTATTGTGGGTAGCGTGCTTGTCTTGAATAAATATACTTGTTTAGGGATCACGCCCCCGATTATGATATAACCCAAAATAGACTTAAAAAAATCACCGCAGAGATATTTTGGAAAACCCATAAAAAACGACTACATATTTGAGAATTATTCGAAGTAACTTCATAAAAATCACAGAATCCCTCTAGTTTGTTTGGCGGGAATTCAAATATTTAAATGTAAACAATTTGATAAAACTGTGTTGAATTATAAAATTATGTTGCATTATAATTGTTTATGTTGTTTTATGGTCAATATTTATTGTTTGCACTTGTTTCTGACGTCATAGTTTCATTCTATTTTTCATAGACAATCATTCGAAGTCATAAAATTTTCACAAGGAACTTTTATGAAAAAGAATGAGAATTTCCCTAAATAATTATTTTTTCTTTGTTTGTAAAATGTGGGTGAAATTCAACAAATAAATTATGAAATATTCTTAGTCTCTTCAAAATGACTTATTATGTTGTAAGAATTGCAATATGAAAATCTACTCTGAATTCTACTAGAAGTAGATCGTCTATTTGAACATAGTAATTGTCATCCAAATTATCCTGGGAGTCACTAAAAGACACAATCATTGAGTCATTTCAGAGCACTTTATTTTTGGTCCACGATTTTATACGCAAATACATAAATGGCTATGTGACTATTGCCCAACAATGTAGTTAGGAGACTTATGCTTTGTAGAAATTCACTCGAAGCTGGAAATCCTGTAGCCCATAAAATGTCTAAAGTACCTTGGTAGGGAGCGTGATTATAGCAGACTCAATCATTATAGTTTACCTGTCTTAAATACATCAAAATGAGATATAAAACTGCCAAATGTGTTGAATCAAATCACGGCTTATTGCCTTAATAACATTCAATTTTACAATTGTTTAGTTTGCTTTAGTATCCTTTTATGCTAGATTATTACCGCTTTATACAAAGCCTTTTGGTTGACATATTCATTCCCATTTTCTGTATTTTACAACACCAAATAAAAGCAAATTAATCGTGAATTAAACATCAATAACAATTGTTTCAAAATAATAAAAGTCCTAAACGAAAATACATACACTGAAAAAAATATTTTATTAAAGTGACTAAAATCTTCTTTGAACTACCGAAGCAAATCTCCCTTAAACAATATAGGATATTGCTCATTTATTTGAAAAGAGTTTCCTCGTCAAAATAACAGAGGCAGCTTCATCGAACTAAGGAATCTGGTTCCTTGTTGTTATAGATAATAACAAATTTTTTGTCTCACTCTGACACCAAAGTATGACGTTTTGTTGTGTACTTCATGTAGCTAATTTGATGTACTTACCATTTAACCACTTTGATTTTATAAAACATAACTTAAGCTATTTACAAAATACCATTCTTTAATAGAATACAGATTTGATTTTATAATGTTGACTAAACAGAATTAACGGAAGATATTGACGACATCTTGTCTTGAATCGAAGAAGATTCATGTCACATCAACGAATGGCTGTACTTCATTTAACGAAGAACTTCATTTAACGAAGAACTTCATTGTACATTCATAGAGTACCTTATTAGTTTCAAAATCAAATTCGATGTTATTTTATTCAAATTTTTCTTTGATTAAAATCGTGACTGTATATTTACATTTGCTGCAAATAAAATGATTTTCTTTCTAATACATTCGCTCGTATGTGAAAGAGATAAGGAAGTCATTGCCATTTTTAGAACGAGTCTGGAATCAACAGAATGCGATTACTCATTTGTTTAATTTGATTCTCTCTGGCGACACGATATATCCCACTGAGTTACTTTCTTGGACAGTAACAAAGAAATGTGTCTTTGTATTAAATTTCCCCTCACAACTGAATCTCAAGTTTGAATCACTTATAATGAATGATGTCTTATTGTGACGTATTTGCGTATGCTTTATAATGGATTATGAATCTGAATTACCTAATAAAAGAACGCCTTCAACTACAGACGACCACTAAGGGCAAAATATTAATTTCAATAAGATTATTTATTTTAATAAAAATGAACAAAATAAATAGTGAATATTGAAAGCAAAAATAAATTAATAATAAAAGTCGATATTTGCAAGGCATTTATTTAATTATAGCAAGGTATTTTAATTATTTCTACTATACCTGAGGATCGCTAGAATAAAAATAAAGAAACAAATGGAATCAAGAATAAATAAGTGGAGAAAAAAATGATATATATTGCAATATAATGGCAATTTTTTGTCCAGTATCTAACACGAAACAATTAAAAAAGTTGCTTCAAGATGGTTCAAATCTATGGCAGGAGAATTTTAAAAAAACTGTCACCTCTCAAAATGAATGACGCTTACACTAAATATTGTAATAATAATAAAAAAATGTTCATCGACAAATTTTGTTTTAATAAACCCAGAAAGTACAAATTAAATAAGATAAATATAAAATAAATGTACCGTGTTTCTTACAAAATATAAGAATTATTTATTGATTCTATAAAGTAATTACGGAGAATAAACAAAATATGACTCAATTGGAATTTTAGAAGAAAAATTCCCCAAGCAAAAAACAGTTTACTTTTGGCGACATTTCGAATGTAAAGCTCGAATCATTATCATGGGACTCAAACAATTAAAGCAAAATAATATTATCGTGTGTCTCGCACGACATCATTTAGGAGTCTATAATATTTTTTATTATAGAGATTTATATAATTCAGATATGTCTTTTGATCTGTTTTATGTGTTCTATATTTGGTGTTGGCCTAGATATTTTGTATTATCTAAACATGTTATGTTATCGAAATCTACGTCACGACCTGAGGTAGCCGTATTATGAAAACAATTCAAAACGTTGGGAAAAATAAATTACTTTTCCTTGGTGGAATTTTTCTTTGAAAATTCTAAGTTGTAACATGAGTATTCTATTTTGAAAAAAATACAATACATAAATTATGTTTCTGTAAGCCAGTGAAACATAATATTTGTTTGAATGTAAATCTCAAACGTAAGTAATCTTCGTAAGGATTTAATATTCAAGATATAAATAATCTCTTTTAATCATACAGATACAGATAACAGCATTACTGATAAGACTTCTCTCGTCCACTAATTAGCAATTAATTTGCCAAGATCAGAATACTCATTAACGCATTGTTCTATATAAGAGAATCTCCATAAGCGAAATCAAGATAAGTAACTGCATTAATTATATCCAACTGTGTATATATAGAGATGAACAGATTTGATCATGCAGAGTACGTTTAATTGGATTTTCCTTTATACACGCACTAGGAAAGATAGCCGAGACTTTAGATGGCATCTTTCATCTTAATTATACTCGGGGAAACTACGGCAGATGTAGAATTTCCTTGTGGGATATAAACTAGATTCAAGATCGATTAGATCAGTGATGTACAATGAGATCCAGGTGGATCACCAGTAGTCCATACCAAATTTTTTTTGTGGTCCATGTCGAGTTTGTATTTCAAGTATAGAAATTATATTTGTGTTTTGTTTCAATGAGTTATAAACATCAATTTATTTCTTCTAATATACAACATGTATAATTATATGTCCTACTGTGTTTCATAAGACGATTAAAAGTAAATTAAATATTTCGTGGTCTAAAAGATTCCTCATAAATTTTATGGTCCAGGTATCACTGTACGTCTAATAAGCACTGTCAATGAATAGACTAGTTCAACGACAGAACTTTTCTATTTCACAGGAACTATTTTTAATTATTGGCAGTAGAATAATCGAAATTATTGCAAGTTCATTTTAGAATTATTTGCCTTATCAAAAAGTCACTAAAGAAAACTATTTAAGCCAATGAGGAACATTGCATCAAATCTGAGTAATTACTATACACAAATAGACTTTTTTAAGTTTTAAAATAATTTTCAGAAATATTCACTCCAGAAATTATATTTTAGCTTCAATATGTTGGACATAACCGACGACTATAAGTTATAGAAGAATAGATAGACAGCAGGGGACGTGCAATGATTTTACAGGATGGGGAAGCAATTATAGTTAATTATAAAATTTGTACTCGAAAAATAATAAATCACTCCTATGTATCCTGACAGTGAATAAAGATAAAATTCATGACATTTATTGCAAGTTGCAATCAATTCCCACAATGAAAAGGAAAGAGCTACCCACAATGGATACAAAATTTACAAACATCAAAAATCAATTATTAAATATGTATTTTCTTATTGGCATTTGTTTATTTACACTGCATTAGTTTATAACAACAGTAATTATGAAAACTTCATTTATCGTGTGGTTAACGTCTTACTCTTATATTTTGTCTAGCTAATCATCTGTCAGTCTATGAAAGATGATGGGCACAAGTTGCAATTCTCACTTCTTGGTTTCAGTAAGCAATATGCCAATAATAATTTAAAAAATTGTTTTTGTAAGAAGTGTTTTGATGTTTATACATTATATTAACTGTCAAAATAATTAATACATTCTTATATTTATATAAATAATTATTGTTTCTTTAACTTGTCGAGCGAATCTGGCACCTATAGATGTAACAAAATTGAGATATTACTTCCTTTCGATCAAAAATTACGTATTATATGCAGCATTCGAGAGTTTTGTTTTTAAATACACATTTATTGCATCGTTAATTTACAAAATTGTTGATATAGTATTTACAAAAAAACTACAATAAAGTAATTATATAATTTTTGTTTTACAAATTTCATACTTGCTTCCATTGCTAAAAAAATATAATAAACATTGCAAGACTTGAAGTATCTCTGAATATGTATATATAATCTATCAGTATTAAATTACAAAATGAGATCACGAATAAAGCAGCTTATAAAAATTACATTTAAAAATTAATATCAACAATTTAATTTACTTAATGGAACTTTCTAAATAGAAATTCGTCGACTTTCTAAAAAAGTATTTTCTTCGCAATCATTTTAGAAAGAGGCTTAAAAATCTGACGTATTTTGCCTTCCGATATTTATGCTTAAAAATATATCTTTAGGGAACCTTTCTCCGAATATATGATGACTAAATGCTTTTAAAATGAACCTTTTTTATAATATTTAAGTAATGGTTCTTGTTACTCATTGTTGCTTTGTTTCCTTTTATCGAAATTTTCTGTTCTTAATTTGAATTTTGTCTTCCTTTAAGGCAAAAAGAAATTTTGCTGGCGCATATTTGCTTTTACTTAATAATAACATAGATGGTTGAATGCATATATGCAGTAAAATTATAACAGAATATTTGGAAATTATATTTGCTGCCTTCTATATCAAAAAGTAAAGTAGAAAATACACATTTCAGTTAACAAGTCAAGTTCGTAATAAAATCAAAGGAACAATAAATTCATTCAGAAAAATTAATTAATTCTGGATTAAAATATTGAAACATATATTTAATTAGGAACGAAATTTACTTATAAATAAATATTACTTCTTTGGGATTAAAATTATAATTTCCTACAATGTATTACATATAATCAATAATGCGCACCCAATTTCTACAAGAGTGAATTCCGGAACAGAATACAAAAATACTTGAGCCGGTGCCTATCGGTGACCGGTCATTTCACCTTCGACAATTTCACCCTTGAGTCATTTCATCGTCTATTTGCTAATAAAAAAAATTCCACCAATGATTAATTTGAATTATTAAAATTTTTATTAAAGATACTTTGTGTCAGTTAGGTTAGGTTAGATGAAGGTTTTTTAAAAAATAAAAAGGAGTGAAATTGTCGGGGGTTCGGGGGTGAAATGATCTAGAATCGTGTCTAACATATCTTTACCTTCTCAATAGAGCCCAGATTGTAACAATATTTCTAACTGAAACTTACTGTGTCCATAAATAATTTAAACAAATTTCAGTAATACTGTAATCAAAATAAATTATACCAATCCATGTCGAAATAACTATCACAATGAAACTTTACCGAACCTTTCAAGCGATATTGAGTAAGAAAACTGTTCGAAACCAAATGAAATTCGGTAGAATAAACTGGTGGCAAAATTAAGTATTTTCGTGTGATCTATAAAATAAATCTGTATCGTAGTGACGCAATCAAAGATGTTGTCGACTAATAAAATGCCATCAATAAATGATGAACACCAATTAGAATCGAGTTCGTTGATAAAACGTTTTCTTATTTCAATTCAGATCGGTAATAAAGTTGACACGAAAATATATCTAATTACTGAAATCTACAGAATCTGGATCCCATTACCGATATTAACGAAGTCTATTTATATGTCCCTCGGAGCGTTTTATAACTGATATTAAATAGCCTCATTGAATAAACAATATCCAAAATAAAAATTCCTATTCCAATTTGACAATATTAAAAAAAGTCTCGAAATCTATCATACCCCATTTCCAGTTTCAATTCGACTGGCTATTTTTCATCGTATGTCAAACGATTGGGTCCTTGTAATATTAATAAGAGAGCTTCGTAGCGAGTCTATTAATTTTCGATTAAGTCCACAGCCGATAACTGTTTGATATAAATTCAAAACTCAAAGCAAATATTAATTAAATACTTGCATCTAAAATTCTTACTTCTCCAATGAGGTTCCGCAGACTCCATCTGCATTTATAGAATAATTTCCAATTCAGATGAAACATTTGAATAGATTCAATTATGCATCATTTCGCAAACAACAAATTCTAATTGGTTGATTTCCAAGCTCAAGTTTTGGCACAAGTTTTGAACCAATAGCGCGTCTTCCTCATTATCAAGTCCAATTTCTTTGTGTAACTATAATTTGCTACTATAATTTATAACTCTCTACATCTATAACATTTTCGAGGGAAGAAATGTACAATGTATTTCTGACATAATTTTAAATTAAAAAAATTTCGGATCACGTTCAGAATTAACCACCTTTCCATTGAGCGGTATAAAAGCATAACTAAAATGGTTCTCTGTTGTGCTTGGACCCTAAGACCTAAGCCAAGATATTGATTTATAAAGTTGCACAATTATTTTTTTCTCAGCAAGTGAAGCGCTAATGATTAATAGGATGAAATAAACCAACCTTATTCTATTGTATATATTGTACGTACAGTATCATATTGAACATGGATATTGTACATTGTTCAATATCTATATACAATATGATAATGTACAATGTATATTATATATTTTATATAGAATTGTTATTAACGGAACTTTCTAAAGAGTCCATAAAAGATTAGAGCCATCACCTTTGAAAGATAAATATTTTGCTCCTTCTTAATCACCTAAACTCCAAAGAAAAACTTTGAGATAAAAAAATAAAAACCAAAGTTGGCTACTGAGGTTTTTTTAGAAGAAGATGTGAAAAGGGAAGAGAAGAGAATCGATGCAGTTTAGCAATTATGCTAACCATCAAACCATTAGGAAATTAATAACATTATCTCCAAATAATGCATTTACTTCAACATAAAAAAAAAGATCCAGGAGTCTATTTTAGAACCAAAATATGTTCTAGATTTGTGAAATTTTGTATTTGATACTAAAATTCAAATTCTATCTGTTACTGAAATAGTATCTGATTTTAAAGCAAAGTATTCCCACTTTACGAATAAATTTCAAAATTTTGAATACGAAAGCAATTATCACGAAAGCTTTGGACGTATTTTCTAGGAGGTCTGAATAAAAAACGTCTCCCGGGCATATATTAGCAATATGTTTTGCAAGTTTTATTCGTGAATTTGTTAATTTAAACACTTTGTACTGTATTTGATAATGAGAATAATGATAATAATTTATTAAAACAAAGCAAAAATTGTGTGCAATATCACTTTTACAATAATCAAGAGT
>JAJNBT010043943.1:0-14349 GCA_028455955.1 Notopais sp. p TS-2021 | reverse complement strand
GATTTTATTGTAGGTCCTTATTCTTGGATTGGGGTCACTTAGGTCCTTATTCTTGGATACCTCCATAATAAGTAATAAACGTTAAAAAATATAAAAATCTGCAATAATATTGTCCACCTTATGTATATATACAATTATTTACGTACAAATTCTCGATCTACAAGTTTCCAAAATAGAAATTTCTGAACACGATTTATTTTAATTATGGAAAAATTAAAATTAATATGGAAAAAAAGTAGATCTTATTTACATTTCCAAGATTTAAACAACCAAAAAATATAAGTCAATAAAATAGCTAAGACTTAATATTGGAAACTAGTTCGTTGCTTAAATATATAATAATCCACGTATATGTAATAATATAAAATCTGTATATATCATATAGATTACTTAAGCGAGATTAAAAAGTAAAATAATATGTATATATATATATATATGGCGGTAATCTAGTCTTGTAATAATTTAGACCTCAAAGAAAGACCCACAATAGACTTTGTAATGCGAGAATAAAATTATCGACGAGATAATATTGTTCGTAATTGTGTGCAATCTCGGAACAATTAAAGCCCAAATAACATTCTATTGTTGTAGTCTTTGTAGCGGAATTCATTTATTTTTATTTTCTTCGTATCTTTATGCATAAAATTAAATATAAGTGTTTTGGTCGATTGTGTGTATTATAAGTATCTTAATTAACGAATGTCTCTTTCACATTCGTCTCTAAAACTCTTAATGGCAATTATATTTGACATGTGATGAACGTGTTTATACTCCGATTTACAACTCTAGTTTATTTTTCACTTTAGGAACTTTTTATAAAAATAAACCACTTTGGGAGGGGTTTGTAGCGGCTGGAAATCTCCCACCCATATTTGTAATGCATTAAAAGAAACTAGAAATAATCTCGATATAAATCCGATGGTGCACAATATCTAAGAGAGACCAAATTTAATCTTGTTTATACAGTTGTCAGCTTCGGAGACACAAAAATGGACAGACTACAAAATTGGGGCTACAAAAAAAATCCAAGCTTTTGAGTAGCCATTGGGAAAGTAATTTCGAGTCTAAAGCGTTTTCGAACCCATTTATTGATCCACATGTTTCCAGATGATTATAATAAACGCTGCTCATGCATTGAAATAATATATCTATTATAAATAAACTGCTCAAATATAGACAATTATAAATATTTTTTGTAGACAAAGAAAAAATTGAATATTTACAATTAAACAATTATTTTCAACTTTCAACACACGTTGAATATAGTAGCACACTATAAAAGCGAATTAAAAGTATCAATCAGGCCACAATTGTACAAGCTGCATGTTCTTCCAGCATAGCTTCTCCATATCAAAGACCCCAAAGAGGAACAATTGGTTTTGAGTGACATATTCCAGGCGAGTGAGCTGGATCAATCATGTCTCGGGATTATTTCTTTATGCTGAAAGTTCATGTTGGATCGAAACCTCAGGCAAATCAGGGTACCCGAAGTAATCAAAAGAAAATTATCATATCCAAACAATACTCATATTCCTGTCTCCGTAAATGAAGAATGGAAATTATCCTTCTGTATATAGTAAAATATACAAATTCTAGCCGAAATGTTTCAAATATATCCGATGTTAAAGGGTTGCATAACATTAACGAAATGGTTTGGTGATCAATTGTAACTCCCTGTGCAATTGATCGTCGCTTATGTGATGTATTATAATCTCCTACATGAACTTGAACACTCATAATCATAATAATAAAAAAAAGTTGCCAACATCTTGTGAAACCTTTGTAGAAGATGATGTCCCAGTTTCGTTTCATGAAGCTTATTTATACAATGTGGGGCCATCAGCAAACAAATATAGGGCGGTCAATTTGTGCGTCCTTTTATTAAAATGAGTTTTTTTTTCTCTCTCAGGGAGCAGAGAAGATATTTTGATTGAAAAGCAAATCATATTAAATTCCATCGATTTCTTGCGCCCTCTTCTCATTTGACGCGAGAGTTTCATTAAAATACGACATCCAATGAGGATTTCGATATTACCAGCGTGTTTGGGCGCTTCGGAAGGGGAACATTATTTTGATTGAGACCTGATTCGATACACCACTCGAATCACAGCAGCTCGGTCGATTAATTAAAAAGCTGTAACTAACAAGGTTTGCAGGTTGCTGCCAACGGGAGATATGACTGTTGTGCCTGAGATGTACTTTGTAATGGTATTAAATGTTGAAGGTGCGCATCCTGTGCATGCAGTAACAATGGTAGATCCTTGAAAATATCTTTTTTTATAGAGGGTTCTCTCCTCAAAGCCCCTAAAAGCTTTTTCCTCTTCAAAAATTACGAATGACAAAAGAGGTTTCAAAACATTGGACGCCCAATGAAAACGATCCTCTCGAATATGATGAGGATCCATTACACCAATCATGAGAAATTTTAAAGAACCTTTTTAAGAGACTGGGCACATATCATAACAGGATTTCCATCACGCCTTTCAATCGTCTCCTACTCAGGGTATCGAACCCCCTATCTATTTCCACAATGGGCTTCGATCTATTTTTTAATATCATCCACGCAAATCGCATTCCCCTATTTCGACCAGTAATCCCGTGTAATGCTTTTTAATGTGAATCAACCCCACCGTTTAGGTAACATTTCAACCATGCATAATGCTTCCTGTTTAATATAATCTTTTGAATGCGACGACGAATGAACGAGATGTCATTTTAATTCATTAAAGCATAACATTAAATCTGCCTTAATTACGTACTTTACATTTTGTTATTCTATCGAAAAATATCTGAAAAAAAAAGAATTTATTTTTTTATTTTTAGAGATTTATTTTTGTGATTTTATATACACAGTAATGTATTGTGCAGTCGTTTTTGTGTCTTACTTCCTCTTTATACATATATTGTTGATAAATTATAGAAGCAAGACACGTTCGATCTCAGGTGACTCGATCACTATTTCTTATATTTAATCACTTATATATGTAATATAATATGTATGATTGAGTTATGATTTAATTATTCAGTTTCGTATTTATTAACTTCCAGACGATTCCGCCAATTCCATCATGTCTTCTAATTGCTGCCAGCAATCGTTTTCATCAATTGAAGAACTTGAGGATCATGAAGAATCATGCAGAATCGAGTCCCCTTCGCTGGATTTCTCAGACAGTATCCAGGATGATCTTCGAAGGCAGCATCAGGACGAAGCTAATAACAACAGGGCCAACATAAATACCAAGCCATCTTTATCAATTACACATTCGAGAGAATCTTCACCTGACAGAAGTTTCACACCAGAAAAAAACAATGAATATGACAGTGATGCAAATCAAATGGACACTGTGTCACCATCTGAAGGCCCATTTGCTCATATTAGTAAGTTATTACAACCCAGATCTGTACTCTCAATAACTCAGCAATTGGCACAGTCAAATAATGCCTTAGAGTCAATTCAACATACTCGTATGGCTCTTGCTCAATTGGCGACTAGTGCATTAAGCAATGGACAACCATCCAATGAAAAAGCGGTGCAGGAGATGTCAATTCTTCAAAGGACTATGATTACATTACAACACCAACAAATGGTACAATTGGGAATTATTCAGCAATTGCAAGCACAAATGTCATTACAAGAAAGAGAGATATGCGAGGAAAGAGAACCTAAATCATCTGAGAATGAAAATAGTCAGCATATCATTCCATCTGTTCCCTTAACGCCATTAAATGATAATAATAGAACATCAGAGAATTCTGTTTCAACCTCACTTATAACAACACTCATGGAACGTTTTAAAACTCCAATTGTAAATCCTGCATCTGAAAATGTAGTAAAAAATGTATCCAGTGAAATGTCAACAACAAAAGTGAGATCAGAATCTCCATCTACATCTGTCCCGAATGTATCATCCACTGTAATCCAGCATATGGACCCTCCTCCTGCTGATCAGCCAAACACTTTAGATTTATTACAGAAGTCTGCAAATCAAGTACTGACTAATGCATCTCAGGGCCTTCTAACAAGCCGTCTTATAGATGATTATAATAAACCCCCGGATGGAAAAGATTCCTATTACAAGCATAGATGTCGCTACTGTGGCAAAGTGTTTGGAAGTGATTCTGCTCTACAAATTCATATTCGGTCTCATACTGGTGAGAGACCTTTCAAATGTAACATTTGTGGAAATCGATTCACAACTAAAGGGAACCTAAAAGTCCATTTTCAGAGGCATTCATCACGATTTCCTCATGTGAAAATGAATCCTCACCCAATTCCTGAGACTATGGATAAATTACATCCTCCAATTTTAGAACAGATTGGAGAAATAAAGGAAAGTCAAGCAGCACCAACTGGACCTCCAAGTCCCTTTTCTACCTCACCTTTGTTGGCAACATCAATACCTCCTTTTCATCTTGGTGCTCCATTACCTTCTCCTTTAGATTTGCAGACAACATTTAATGCTACAAACCTGTTCAGACGTGAAATTTCACGATTAGAACATATAGAACCAGAAAATTTGAGATCAAATGCAGATAGTAGAAATTCATATCAGACTAATCACACTACAAATGAAGAAAATTGTGATAAAGATTCTAGTGAAAGTTTAGTCAATGAACATATCAAAGAAGAACAACAGACAGTTGATGATATTGATGAAAATATAAATAAGGAAGCACACTTTGATAATATGAAAGATGATTCTAGATTAAAATTTAATTTCAGAGATCCCTTGCATGAAGTTTTCAAAAATAATGCAAATGAACCTTATACCGAAAGAATCAGAGATACCCTTAGAAATACTCTCCAAGATCATTTAAAAGAAAGTGTTAGGGAATCTTTACGAGAAAGACTTGAAGAATCATTAAAATTAGGTCCTAAAGATCAAGATTTACCCCTTAAAGAATCAGTTCAAGATTTATTAAAAGATCAAATTCCAGCAGATCAATTTAAAGATGATCATAGAGAATCGCAAGAACATTCTGAAGACTTAAATGTAGACTCTGACGATAATGATGATAACAAAAGCAGTAATAGCAATATAGAAAGTAACAGAAACAATAGTCCCCATGATATTCGTATCAAAGGAGATCAAGAACTCAAAGAAGTTTCAAGGAAACAGTTGCTATTACGAGAATCATTAGATAGTGATAGTAGCGAATGTCATTCTGCAATGTCGGAACAACCTACAGATTTACGTATGCGACGCGACCTTCATTCCATGTGTTTTCCAAATATGCTATTTCCTGGACCTAGATTACCAATAAATTTCCCCTTCATGCCTGGTCTATCTCCACCATTTCCTATAACTTCAGGCCCCCCAACTCCTGGTTCATTATCGAATAACATTGACTTAAGTAAAGATCCTGGAATTTACACAAACTTACTTCCACGACCTGGAAGCACGGATAATTCGTGGGAAGCATTAATAGAGGTCCAAAAGCCAAGTGAAACTATGAAGTTGGAAGCTCTTGTTAACAATTTAGAGACCAAGCTTTGTGATCCAAATCAATGCTTTATCTGTCATAGGGTTCTATCATGTAAATCTGCTCTTCAAATGCACTATCGAACTCATACTGGAGAGCGACCATTCAAATGTAAAATTTGCGGGAGAGCTTTCACAACTAAAGGCAATTTAAAAACTCATATGGGTGTACATCGAGCTAAACCACCTATGAGAATGCTTCATCAATGTCCAGTTTGCCATAAGAAATTCACAAATGCTCTAGTTTTACAACAACATATTAGACTTCACACAGGAGAACCTACTGACTTAACAGCAGAACAGATAGCTGCCGCAGAAGTTAGAGACTTTCCACCTGGCATGCCCATGCCATCACATATTCCTCACTTTTTTCCAAATGGCTTTCCTTTACCATCGCAACAGCATCTGCATAGTTTCCCTTCACTTCCTTTACATATGAGGTATCAGCTTTCACCTGAAATGTTAAGGCGATATGAGGCCGAAAGTCTCAATGAAGATAGAAGAGATGAAGAAGAAAAATATTTGAGACTAATGAATAACTCTTCCCGGTGTTCTTCAAATGCTAGTGCTGAACAAAAAATGGCAGAAGATTTGTCTCTACGAATTCGAGAAGACACTATTAATGGGAATGTTTCTCCCCGCCAATCAGTATCACCAACTACATCAGATTATTCAGATTTAGGTGACCAAGCTCACGAGACTCAAATAGATACTCAAAATAATCTGATTGATCGTCTTTCAGCTATTCCATCTAGTCAAATAGCGATACCAGTGACTAAAGAAAATGTAAAATCTTCAGCCCCTCTGGATTTAGTTTCTCGTCCTTCTGCACCTTCACTATTTCCACCATTTGGTCTCTTTCCACCACTTTTAACACGAGCTTCAATTAGTCCGGCATCGCAACCTAGACAACCAATGTCAAACATCAATCCTCTCTATTTGCCAAATATTCCTGGTAAGTGATTTTAAGCTTTCGAATATAATGTATTTAAGCTAGGCATAATTTTAATGATTTGACCAACTTTTCTGTATTTCAAGATAAAGAATCCCATTTTTAATACAGAAGAAACTACATTCTTAATTTATAAAAGTGCTGGTACATGTTTTTTCCTTAGCAAAATATAATTTTTGGAAGTAATTTCTATAAGTATGTTTATTATGATTTTTCAGGGAAAGGAAACACTACTTGTCACGTTTGTTATAAAATATTTGCCTGTCAATCAGCTTTGGAAATTCATTACCGGTCTCACACCAAAGAGAGGCCTTTCAAATGCAATACTTGTGATAGAGGATTTTCGACTAAGGTATATAAATTTTTAAAACTTTACACCATCGTAATAGTGTTTGATATATTGTTATTTGTTAATAAAAATTTGTTATTAAATATAATCTACTGCACATTGTATCTATAAAGTCTATAAGATGAGATCTTATTTCTCTCCCACAAGCAGGGCAACATGAAGCAGCACATGTTGACGCATAAGACTGGAGGAGATCACGAAAATTGTTGTGATCATTCAGAAAATTCATCTGTTGGGGACAAATCATCTTCCGCTACGACAGAAGAAACAGAAGAAGGTAAAACTAAAGGTGATCAGTCTGGTGAAGACGGTAGGGCGAAAAGACAAAGGGAAGATGACATAACTTTGCCTATTGCGAAAAGATCAGCAGGTAAATTTATTTGCATATAATCAGATATAACAATAATAGTGCTCACCAAATACGGACAAGTGATGTAATAAGCATTCTGTGATTCATTTCTAGTAACTCCGACAAATCCCTCGCCGACCTCAGAGGCTGCAATAGTAAATGATGGTCCTCCAATTTTATCTCCAGAAGTTCCTCTCCCTGGATTATTCAGTCATCATCTTTCATCTAAAAGTCCACCTTCTCCTAAATCTCCAGTAGGACTACCTTTACCATCGTCATTCGCGTCTCCACTTCACATACCAAAGTCACTGCCGATTCCCCTCTTATTTTCATCCTTAATCTCTCCGGCTTCTCTAGCAGCTGAACAACATTCATGATCCAGGTTTCTCCAAGTAAGTTGATATATTTCTTGTCTTTTAAGTTACGTAGCCTAAATAATAAATTCAATAATATTTATCAATTAAGCATACAACACACTATCTATATCAACCATGTATTAAGAAATTTGTATATACATAATTTATTTCATTTTAAAAATTAGTTATATTATTAGCACACCACATCGGAAGATGTTATTTTTCCCATAAACTGTTACAAAATTTTCACCAAAAATTGTATTTTAAAAAATGCTGGCTCAATTCATACAATCATACAATATTATTAAATTAAAAAATTATCTTAAATTAAGTATTCAAGTATAAAACTACATAAAATATCTCGCTTCTTTTCGTTAACAAATAAGCAATAGACAAAAAAAATATATCACATCAAATATATTTTCATTCGAAACATTTCTTTTAAAATGACTAAATGTCAACAAAAAAAAGAGTCACAAGGTTAGGGTAAGTTAGGAATGGATCGGGTTAGAAAGGTTAGCATATATTGACACTTTTTGCGGTTATTATTTGTAATATTTTTTTTGTAACTTTTCTTCCTGTAACTTTTTATCTGACTTAATTTTGTAAGTTTTTAGATGAATTTCTCTATTGTTGATTCCAGTGTACAATTGTTTATCTTACAGTTTATTGTTCCAATTAAGTGCATAATTCAACTAGTGAATACCCAAACATATATCTTATCAGTGTAGTTTGGCAACAAATTATTTACAATACATTTCTTGTTGAAATCGATGTCCAAGTTTTTCTTCGTCAATTTTACTTGAATCTTTAATCAATATTTTAGTGAACTTTAAAAGATTCAAGTAAAATTGACAAAGAAAAACTTTGACATCGATTTCAACAAGAGTGTATTGTATATAGTATATCTAAGTATAATAAATGTGATCAATTTAATAAGTTGACGAAAGATTTATTATATATACATACAGTATAAGTTAGTTTCAGCTACTGGTAAATAAATAAAATGAACTACACTTTTTTAATGCAGAAAGTTATGTCCATTTTGATTAATTTTTGAGAAGTTTCTTTTTGGAAGTTTGAAATTTAGTTCACATCCGCTTTAACGCATTCAAAATACGATTACTTTTGCAACTGACCAAACTAATCAACCTGACCTAATCTAACCTAATCTAATTTGACCTTATCTAGTCTGATGTATTGTGACCTAATAAACTTAAATATACCTTTCTACATATATTAGACATAGGCTCTTTTCAGTTTTAGCTACTGGAAAATAAATAATATATATTTTCGTTGAGTAAGGTTATGTCAAATTTGGTTAGTTAATTAATGTTTGATTAGGTTATGGAAGTAATGTTAAGTCAGATTAAATTAGGGAAGTTTGATCAGTTCCAAAATTTACTGCAAATTTCTAACTCAGATAAATACGGAAGGATCCTATATCCATAAGTCTTCTTGTGATGAACATTAATGCTTTCTTAATTGCTAACAATCTTGTAGTTTTTAAATTAGTATTTAGCTTCTCTTATAATGGATACAATGGCACTGTACATTTCCATATATTATATCCATTGATGATTAGTTCCTGATTTATTCGATAGATGTAAGTTAGATTAGTGAAATACAACTGTCATTTAAATTATGATCTAATTTATAAACTATGATATCAATATAACATAATTTCTTTTACACGATTGGTCGTTAAATTTCGTTTTTTTCTTTTGTTTCAGGTAGGGCCCGCCCCGATTTGGAAATATTATTAAAATATTTTTGTTTCTTATATTAGTCTCTCTCTGAAAACCGAGAGAAGTTTCTCTCACAAAGAGAGTTCGGATTGAAGAGACTAGTAAACACCGCTACAATGAACCATATCAGTATGTTGTTTTTAAAAGAAAATTGTACATATAGAAACTCTACGATACCAAAGAACTTTAAAATTATTATGCGAGTAATGCACCTCCGTAGTGTTAAGTTTTTAACGTGATTTATTAAAGTGCAGATGCTTTATCAGGGTATAAAATACTTGTCTCTCTCTCTATATCACAAACAAGTATTATAGTCATCTAAGTTTATTTGAAACTATTAAAGTCATTTAAAGTATAAAGAAGTACAGGCTAGTCAATCGAATATAGAACAGTCTTTATTTTCATCGAAAATTCTTTCGAAGAAACTATGTTCCAGATTTAGAAAGAAGAGTTGCGCAAAATTCATCAACAATAATATAATTCGCCGAAATTAATTCACCGAAAAGTAGTTAATTGCCTAATCCCACTATTTTATGTCATTCGCGAACTCAAATGAAAACCAGAGTAAGAAACAAAGTATATAATTTTAATTATTAATCAACCCAATAAATCCTATCTTCAGAATAATATATTACTAAAGTATTAGTTAAAAGCGAATGACTTACAATGGCAACTAATTTTTCCTTTCTTTGAATTTTATTTGGCAGTGAATTTATTGTTTGTGTATTTCCCAAATTTATAAAATATTTGTAAAGAAATCGTTTCAGTTTATAAAGAAATTTATTCAAAATATAACTTTTAGAAATAAAAACACAACAGATAGAGAATTGTTTTCATTTTCCGATCTGCAATTAGCTTTTTATCATTCCTACATATTTTTCATCTGATATTAAGAAATTAATTATTAAATACAGGTGCCAATATTTTTATATCTCAATATAAAAGTATTTCATATCATTATCTTCAAAGTTAAATGCATGAGATTATTGGTTAACCATTCCATAAAATGTTTCCCGATCTGAATACATTGGTAGTTAAAATTTTTAATTCTAAGGAAAATCTCAAACATTTTTAAAAATTTGCTTTTTTAAACATGAATCGTGAATGATATAATCATACCAAAGTATAACTAACTAACCAGTCTACAATTTTTGGCTGATATGAGTGATAAACAAAGGAAATAAAATTAAGCATTTTGAATGGGATTACAATTTTATAGTGTGTCAACATTTAACAATAAGAAAAAATATTTAGTAACTGCTGTAATAACATTTCTTTACAAATCAAATCGGTTTGCTTCATCTATCTACATTGGAATTCACTTAAACTTGGAGACTAGTTATACTTAGACCATGATCTATAATTTTACTTGTTTTTTAGTTCTATCGTAAATCACTTGTTATTTTTTCCAAAGAATCAAAACTACATCTCAGGTTATATTAGTTAATAATGGATGTTCGGTGTCCAGTAAATCGATCGAAATAAAATAATCCAATGAAAATTTATCGAAAATAATTGACCGAATATAAATTGTTATCGAAAAAAAGTTTCCCGAAAACAAACTTATGGTATAATAAATAATATGTAAACAATATAGGATAATTTATTAGTAATTATTAATAAATCTTTAATTTAACTGCAAGATTGTAAACCTTCGATATATTGCAATTTGTTTTCGATGAATTATTATTCGATCAATTTAACTAGACCCGACAATATGAATCTTTATAATTTCATATTATCTGCATTTTTTTATATTCTTTATTTTGACATTTTTAAATTGGAAAAAAAAATGATATTTTTGTATATAAATGACATTTCCCAACGTACTCCGTTCATTTTTCCATCAATTTTGTTATCCGATTTTGTATTGTATAATTTTTGTTATTTATTATTTAAGCTTGATCGTTTGTTACTATTTTAATAAAGCGCTCATAAATGTATATAAAATGATTAATTTTGTACAATTCCATTCAGGAAAAGTTCCTCGCATTTTCATCTGCTTGAATTTTGATGTTGCTAAAACAAATAAAATTCGTAGGAATATGTGTAGTCAAATACTTATTATATAAGAGTCATTTATTGTAAATGAACAATTGATCTTCATATCTATATATATTAAGTAATACGAAATTATTTCAAGGACAGATTTTATTAGACTGACATTTATGTGTATATATTAAGTACTGATTCTCAACTTTTGCCAGGTTTTTCGAAGTCATTATTCGATTCTTACATGATTATCACAGACTATTATTGTAACGACGTTCCTTATTAAAGATATCCAATTATTATATTTGTATTTCTGTTATTCCTTTTTAATTTATTTTCTCCAAATAAAGATATATTGATGTAAATAAAAGTATATTTTGAGCATCAATATTGAATTAATTATTGATGCAAAATGTATAATATTACGCGACTCTTAAAAGTATTTTTTAATATATAATAAAAAGACACTCGATATTCAATTAATTTTTGATATTTGATATTATTTTGTTGAGCGAAATTGATGCGATCAAGTTATTTAATATCGAATCAAAAGGATTCAGCGCTGATATTATTAAATGCTTTGATCACTTTGTGCTTTACCAAAATATAATTAACACTTTTTAGATGGACAAACATTTCGCTTTTTATTAAATTTATATTCAAACTTGCACATCAACTCCATTCTAATTATATATTAATTTAATCATCATTTGAACAACAAAATATGGGATTACTGCATGTATAGTAGATTTCCAGAAAATTCTTCAAATTGGCAAAATTTCGACAATTATATTTATTAACAATTGTTCATTTAGATATAGAAAATAACTTATCAAATTAATATCATAATCGTTATAGATGTTTGTAGGAACGAGACTTGCTCCATACTGTAGTTAAAATAATGTTGAAAACTATTTCTGTCTGTCGAAAAAGAAATTAGTCCCACCCAGACAATAAAAAAATTATTTTTGTGAAAATTGAACGAGGAAGCACTTTGTCATGAATTAAAAGCTATGTTTATTTTATAAATTAAGAATATTGCATTTTAAATTGCATCCGAATTAACTAAATTAGTTTTCACCAGAGGCGACCGCGAAGTCAGAAAAAAAATTCTGTTCGCTAAAGCATTTTAATAGACTTGAATAACAAGAAATAATCAAACGATTTCTGATATCAGCAATCGATATAATTTTCAGTTTTAGAAGAATTCATTCATATTTCATTGTTCAATCTATATATATAGAAGTGTGGTACCAAGATAGATTTATATAGGGAGAGAAGGGGGATTAAAAACATAGTTTACTTTTTTAGCCAACACGTTTCGGACAGGATGTTCATCTTCAGTACTGTAAAGTTCATAAATTAAAATAAAATCACATATTTATGTACAAAATTATATGAAGAAATAAAGTGAAAAAGTATTAATCGTACTAATTATATAGTCGCATATGAATAAACGAACATGGAAATAATTACAATAAAGAAAGTTTTGTTACATACAGTGTATAAAAACTGTATATATACCATGCAGTTAAAGTAAAGTGCAAGTGATGTAGAATGAAATATTACATAAAATAAAGTGATTAAAAAGAATTACCTGATTAGTAGACGAATTGAAGATTAATAGGAATTTAATTTTGGATTTACAAATTTAATGTCTAGACTTTCGGATATTAATTAATAGGGACTGCTTGGAATGGAGATAATTTTGAAATATTTAAAGTTAATGTTATATTTGTATTTACGGAACAATTAACTTTTTTAGCGAATTTTTCGACCATTGATATTTAAAAAAGATTTCTAAAGTAAATCATCGTAGACTATTTATTTCATAAAAACTTAACGAGACGACGACAGTCATAATAAGTGATTGAAATTGTTCCGCTGCTTCATAAATACTAAAAAATTAATATTTAAACATATTTAACGTAATAAATTCATATATATATATAATTAAATTTTCTTTAAATTTTGTCAATTTCAACATATCAAGAAATTATTCTAAAATAGAACTTTGAGGTTGAATATTGTTATTGTGAAATATAGATTAAGTAAAATATTTAAAACGAAAGCGGTAGTTAATCTTGGCTTCCAATAATTTCTGGTCTGTTATATAGGAGAGAAAATTCCACTCCAAGATTATAAATCTCAAACTGCCGTTAAAATTCCATCTTTTGTTTACGTAAGCGCAAACACCTCCATTCAAATTCACATTTGTATAATGAGGCCTAAATTCTTCCCATATTTACATTATATTGTGTCAAAACATGATTATTTTAAAACATATTTAAATATGTAGATCCATAATAAAATTGAATTTAAACTGAAATTGTTTTATGTGTGTATTATTATTTTGACGTATAAAAAGTTGAACGACCATTTCAGATCCAAATTTTTAAATTTTAATATACGTCTATATGGCGCTGACGTCTTTATAGTGATGTCATAAATTGCTGTTGATGTCATAAGTAGATTTGATGTACATACAGTATATATGATCTAATAACTTTATTTCAATGGAAGAGTCAATATTTAACATATACAGCGGTCAATTGTTGACGGGCAAATACAGTACTGTATATGTATAAAATACCACTATATATATTCTCGTATTGTATTTAGCGAGTTCTTGTTTTTCGTAATTTTATTGTGAAATTGCAAATGTAGATAGAGTTAAATTGCGAGTCAATTCTTTTCATATTCGGAGACGACATAATTTATAACCTGAAAATAAAACTGGACGTAAATGCGATTAATTTGAGACAATGAAGGCGAGTCTGATTATAGTGAGGCCTTGGAATTAGGTCGAAGGTTGCTCTAGATTATTAAAAATTATACTTAATTAAATTATAACCAAAGTTATAGAAACGTCCGTAACAAAATAGGAATATGATTTCGCTCTCCATATATAGTAAGTAATTATTACAGGAAATAAGATATAATCTATAGCTATAGATATGTTCGTCAAATAGAAGATAATTATTTGTGCTTTTTTTGTGCTTCGAAAGCTGTTAGGAAAATAATATTCTTTATAGATTTAAATGCATGTTTATTTTGATTGAAAAGAAAAAGTAAAATATTCAAATCCGTGTTTTCCTAACCAAGTGGTCGATCCATGCA
>JAJNBT010043919.1:0-10547 GCA_028455955.1 Notopais sp. p TS-2021 | reverse complement strand
TGACCACAAATCAGAAGCGATAAACACATAAGACTGTACGAGAATAAACATATAAGCAATATTGAAAATTGGTGACAATTATACAGACAGAAAATGATCAAAATAAATAATTATTCAATGCATAAAGAAATAGAAATGCATTATTCTTCTTAAAATATATACATGAGTAACAGAAAGTACTATATTTTATATTTCCTTTATAAAGAGTTCAATATTCTATCAATCTTATAAAGAAATGTTCGATTCCATTAATAAAGACAGCTGTCATAGGGTGTATATCAATATTCGATATTACATGTCAAATTGTAATAAAGAGTTAAGAATGGCAATAAAATATCGCATCTCCCATTTATTCCACCAAGGCAAATTAAAGAATGAATGGAAAACTATATTGCCCATTATCTATTCGGAAGTTAGAAAGGTTCCATGGATATATGGCAAAACATGTCTCAAAATGAGCTTTTATTATATAAGGAATATGAATTGTTTCCACTACAATAAAGAGGTCTTGTATTTTATTACAGACATTAATAGATTATCTTTTACTTACAGTTGAATTATTTCGTGGCCATTCTTTTCGTCGAACGGTATTTTTGTTGACTGACGTTTAGTCGAAATAAAGATTTAATTGTTAAAAAGAAGTGAATTGGATTTTTATTTCAACACGAAAAGAAAGTTAGGAAAGTATAAACTGCTGCAAAATACAGTTAAAACAAATAAGGAGCTATTGAAGAATACAGACCTTGCTTGAAGTATTTAAGGTCCGAACTTCAAAGTTCGAATTGTGTCGTTGGGGGTAAGAGACGTTTTCAATTAAATATATATCTTACTTGTTGTCAGGTTAGGTTGCATGTGTTTTTGTAAGAATGTTTCTTCACAATATTTATTTTAATGAATAAATTCTTAACGATGATGTCTTTTATTTTTCATTCACAATTTTTAATTTATAGTAGAACAAATCTCTGCAGTAAATTGTTGTAATACATTTTGGCTTTTATCATAATCAGGGGCTTCTCCCTAACCAAGTAGATTTATTTGAGAGCCAATAAGAAGTGCCTTTTGAGGGGCTCGAACTCGCGATCTTCGATATGCTAGGACTAGCAAGCTGTCCACAACACCAAAGTAGTGGTTAAATTAGGAAGCTGCTCACTATTTAAATTAAGGAGCTGTCCAATAAATGTTTATTAAATGGGCAATTATTGTAGGTTCTGCGACATTGTGAAAATATATATCAACATTACATTCAGATGATATTAAAAATTTCATAGATAAAACACATAGCTAGAACCTAAACTATGTAGTGCCTATAAACTGTATAATTATTTCATATATATATATATACATGAGACTTTCTCATTTAAAGTTGCATTTATTATTCCCGTTAATAACTGTATTAAATAAAACTCAAAATGCTTCATTATATCATTCTGAAAGAAATGAAATTTTATCATGGACGTCAGCGATAGTTTGTGATTACCATTTCAATTAAGGATTTTCATATCTTTTTTAACCAGAATTTCTCACATTTTAAATCGCTGCGGGATCAGTTGAGCTTTAAAATGGAATTAAACAAGTTTATCTGAATGTGATCAGCGAACTGAGCTCATTTTCCACCTGGTAAATTTCCTCTTAACCGAAGGCAAACCTCGAAGTTTTATTAATTTGTATAGGTAATTTATTTGAAAATTTCTTTAATTTAGAAATTAATTTATCATACTTGAACCCTTTGAAATTTGCTGATAGGCACGAAATTATTTTCTTGTCGACAGAGTAAATCTTAATCCTATTTCAAATTTCTTTTTTATTCATTTCTTAATCAGAAATATTTATTAATTATATTACATGAAGAGATAAGAACATTAAATACGCCTATGAGTGTATACGACTGGAATTGGGAATCAATTACAACTTATTTATTTCCTTAAGTAGATGAGCATTTACGTAAATATTAAAGTATCTTACAATTTTTAGCAGACTGTGGATTGATCAATTATTTAAAATGTTTCAAGTAGATATTTAACATTGCATAGGAAAGGAATCATTAAAGTTCTGTGAACGGGGGAGATATTTCTCTATGATTTTTAATGACAATTTTCGTCGAATTAACGCTGGTTTTCACTGAATTAAATAAATATAAACTACATTAAAATCCCAAAAATCTTCATTAAACTAAAGAAGCAATCACTAATGTCGTATTTCTCATATGAGAATAATTTATACCCAGATAATTCATAACCAAAAATAATTCATACCAAAGGATAATTAAATTATAATTAATTACAAAATATAGGTTAGGTTCAGTTAGGTTAGGTTTGTTTAGGTTAGGTTCGTTTATGTTAGGTTTGATTATGTTAGTATTTTTAGGAATCATGCCTCTCTATTTCTTGTCTATTTCTTGTGTACATAACTTCTACATAACAAATCTGTTATCAAATTGTAATAATTATTTAATAGTTTCTTTCATATAAATTTAAAATCTATTGACGTTTCTTTATTATTAAGAACAATTTTATTTACTCGCAATTACGATAGAACTTCGATCATTAAAACAATTATCTTTATTTTCCCAAATGAATGAGATCACAAACAGGTATTAAATATAATTTAAATCTAAACTTAACATTGACATAATTTTATATATAGTAATTACAATCGACTTTAGTACAGCGAAAACAAGACTTTGACCGAAAATTTAATGTTAGATTGTATTTCGTACTCGACAACAATATTTTAACTATCAATTTTTTCTTTTAATTTTCAACTAGTACAAACATAAAGTCGTGTCCATTAGCAGGTTGATAAAGATTAATTGAAAATGATGATTGTTCTTGTAGAGAGACACATGACTTCGACATCCATGCACTTGGATCCACCAGCGCTGCAATTCCTAACCTATAACCAGACCTCATTCCTCGACATATACGCTCTAGGATCTCAAAATTTCGACTATACTATACTTTTTTGATTCCATATCTGAACGACCGATTACGCTAAATCAATTAAATAATAACAATGATTACGTGATTATAAATTTAATTCGATGATGACAAAGATGGAATTCAATGTCACGATAAATCGCTATCATTTTTCGATAGAATGTTGCCACATTTTTAGCTGTATAATTTATCTAAGAGTTTTACACCTTCATATTTTGAAATAATGTAAAACCGACCTTTAATAATCCAATCCAATGGAAAACGTCTAAAAGATCGGTGCAAATATTTATCTAATTATTTTTGTTCTTTCTGATCCAAATAATCCTTGAAAAACTCGCGCTAAAATATTTCTTTCGGCGTGGAGCAAAATTTGAAATCTTTGCTGGGAAAATAATGATTTTCTCAGGCATATTTCTTTAATTCCCAGATTTGAAATTAGAAAATGAACAGAAATTATTAAAATTTAATTGGATGGATTCAAATTTGAATAGCATATCTACGTGATATATATGGTTATATCTTTTGATATATACAGTGTATACTGTATACTTGTATAGTGTATATACGTATACCTTGAGAGTTTAGACATTTCCTTGTACCGAGCATAAATGCATGAATTCTGGTCATTTATCATTTAAGCTACTTAGGGGAATTTATTTGTTGTATAACTTATTAGCGTCATATAGTTAAGGCTGCGCAGCCGAGAATTACTAAAAGCCTGGGAATCCCGGGATCCAGTAGGTAAAATAAACAACTAATTTCCCGGGAAATGAAACGGAAATACCTGGATTTCCTGGTCTATTTTAAGTATAAAATTTGCTCTATTCATTGAATTTAATTTTAAAGTTGATATAAATTATTTGGTAATTGCTATTACCTGTATAAAAAATATACAGTGTATATTTTATATCCCAAAATAATGTAGCTACAGATGAAAAACTCTTCGACTGAATTACGATGAGTTTCATCTTATTGGCATCGTCAGACTGAATAATGAGCGAATCTGAGCAAATTTATAGATTTGTATTTGAAATATCTCATTCGTAATCCAATTATCTATTGATATAATTACATTGACATAGCATAGCTTGATATAATATCTATAGTTACGTATGCGTTCCTTTTACATAATTATATGTAGACTGTACACGGTAATAATAAAACCTGTTGAAAACGATTGTGTGAAAAGGAATATAAGCAGCGTGCAATGTTAGTCTATCATATGATTGATCATATTCCTAAAAGGAGATAAACCATATTTAAAAAAAAAATGATGTTTAAAATGTCATATTTTAACGTTGAAAATATACATTTGACCTTTTTATCGTGGTCTATTTCCGTTGTCGATGATATTTGTATTTATGTTATACCTCTGTCATGTTCTCGTATTGGAATTCCATTATTTACTATCTGATAGAAAATACTGTTGTAAGTAATTCCAAATTTTCTATTTAAATGTAATACGAAGATTTTGAGATTTTTATATTCTAGATAAAAAAATTAATTATTTTATTTTAACAAGTTTGCGGCCTGGAGCGGAAGTATCTATGGCCCAGCTAAGTCACACAGTAGGAGACGCACATAAAAAATCGTCAAGTTTCATGGTTTTATTTTTGTCATAAAAAAGTACATTGAATTATAATTAATTTCATTGTGAATAATTAATTTATGTTTTAAATACAACATAAATCTGTATGATCTGAAATTTTCTTAGTGACAAAATAGTCAAAATTTTGTGAAAAAAACATTTATATAGGCATACTATATTTGTCAGTTAAAATCTAAAAAGATTTTCTGCATATGAATTTTCACATTGCAATTAGAAAACATTTGAAATAAATTAAACAGAAGTACGATATTACATCTTCTGGATCGATTTATATACCATTTGTAAAATACTTAACATACATATATATGTACATAAATAATGACATCTCAAAATATTACCTCAGTATCTCTATTAGAAATAAAGTTATTCAACTTAGCCCAAAAGTAAACCATTTTTTACAACAGAAATTCCCGCGAAGCCGCCAATGTGGTAACAGAGCTAAAATATATATAGTTAGCAACTTTAAGCGAATTTCAATGTAAAGATGTGAAGCAAAATTATTAGCGTTTAGAGCCGTATATCATAGTGACTGAAGTAGAGCCAGTTGGATTAATAGAATCACCAAGTCAGTCAGTACATATTTATGTATATATAAACCAAATTTGGGGCAACATACGGCATATTGATTACTTGAGTCTATAAAAAATACCAAAAAAAACCCGACAGACAATACCCATGCCAGACAAAGTCTACGCCGGCCCGGACAAAACATCCACCAAACAAAACCTCTATCAAATGAGATAGACACAATCCAAATTAAACTAGGTTTAATGGAATCTTCTACAGCACAGCACGTTCGATGTGATTGTTTTTTAAAGCTAACCTTACTAATCCAAATCAAATTAAACCTAACTAAAATAAACCCGAATAAATTAAATCTGACCACATTAAACCAAACCAGATTATACCAGAACAAATTAAAGATAACTAAACTAAAACAAATTACATCCAAGTTTATTAACGAAACAAAATTACACCAAACCAAACCAAATTAAACTCATCAAAATGAAACCATCAAAATTAAACCAAACGTTTTTTAACTAATCTTAATTAACCTAATTGATCCTTACCTAATTAAACATAACCTACATAATTTATCTTAATTTAATTCTACCCGATTTAATTTTATATAACCTAATTTAATATGACTTTATTTAATTAAACCTTCTTTATATTTATTTGATTTACCATAATTGTATATACATACCCTAATTGGATTTACCCTAATTGTATTTAACCCAATTGTATTTAACCCAATTGTATTTACACTAATTTTATTCACCCAAATGTTATCAACCATAATTTAATTAAGACAATATTGGTTGCAATATAATACATTATTTGTATAAATTAAAGACTCTTTAATTAATCCTACAAAATAAGAAATTCATTATGCGATATTGATTATTGATTTTATATAAATGCTGCATTATTGAAAATCGATGAGGATTTAGAATATTTCACCTAATAATTAATTTTTTAGCAATTTAATTTAACAAATTGGGTAGAATTAAATAAATAATCATGAGGGCGTTTTTAAAATTTATATATATATATATGTATTATAATGCTTTACCGACAGAATCGATTATCTTTGGTTGTTGTTCAAAATTGAAGGTATTCTATTGGTGGTCAATATTATTGACTAGATTATTCCGATCTAGATTAGTTAAATAGTGCACGCGAAAATACGCCTATAATGTTTAAGATTACTTATTTCTCAATATCAGTTATGTATTTAATTCATTTTTTATTTCTGTTTACATTGAAATCAGTGTTCACGTAGTATTATAATCTGTTTAATAACTTTGAAGTATGCAACATGTTGCAATACTATGCAACAAACTCCGTATAAATCCTTTCTTTAGCGAAACTCATGTTTATAAGAAGTTAAGAATTTTTTAGTATACCATCGAATGGGTTTTCTTGAGTCAAGATGTGCCATTACTTCAACCTCCAATGAATACTAACGACCCTCTAGGACTTTATTTCTTTCAGTTCAAATTGCGAGAGAAAAACGATCTATTTGACCAAAAAGTGAGCCCAAATTCCGTCCCTAATGATTTGAAAATCACGTCCCGAATGTCATTTGAGAGCGCAAATATTTCCTCAACTAAAATGTAAGAACTCTCAATATCGTAAAAAAGCATTTGACAAACCGCATCTTCGCGTTGGTATATTGAGAGGGGCAAACTTGTAAATGTGCTTCCAAACAGTGTAAAAAGCGAGTATCTTTAATACATGAATGATAATCTTAAGGCTTTTTCCTTTAGTACCACGTATACTTTGCATATGTTTGGATGGTCATGGCTGGTCTTTGCATAAGTATCGAAATATATTGCAAATTTATAAAGAAATAAGAATATTTATAGCCAGAGTTTATTCAACACTTTGAAACAATATATGAATATAGGTCGAGATCGCATTTTTTGTCTGTGTGGACGATATAGCATCGTAAATAAACACCTATGGAATATAAACTCGTGTGTGTATAGATATTACAATGTTTAGTAGAGTGTTTTTGTGCTCTATAAATGGCAAGTTTACGATCTTCATTGGCTATAAAGACTAGTTTCTAATGCTATCTTCAATATTCGTTAAGCTGAGAAGAGTGTAAACATCTATTATCTTGGTCGTAATTGCAATTATTCTTTGTATTAAACATCAAAAGGACGACATTTAGTGATTTTCACTCGCAAGAGATTTCAAATAAATTATTTCTATAAATTAATAGTTTATATGTATATATATATATGTGTGTCAATTAAATGTGAAATTCATTTCATAAAGCTTATTTCTCTTATCAATATTTTGCATATATTCATTAGTCTTCAAATTATAAAATGACTATACTTACTTTTCACGTAAAGTTTCCAACAACTATGGTTTTTATGACCGTTGAAAAGAATAGACACCTTCTAGGTCTAGGTATTTTCTTGGTAGCGCGACAGTCGACCAATGGAGACGTATAGGACGAAGAAATTTTATCCTGTGTCTAGTGGCACCACTTTACGATCTATGCTAGGATCATTTATAGTTATTTTTAATCTCTGCAGTCAATTACTTCAAAAACATCCCAGTTTATTCACTAAAATTCATTAGAATGATAAATGAGCTTTCAAAATCTTAACTAAACCAAATTTAAACTGCAAATTGAATAAACGATTAACTTCTGATTCGATTATTCAAACTATAAATTACTTTTCTAATGATAGATATTGATGATTTATCTGTGTTGAATGTTAAAAACTTCAAATTATTCACGTAATTAAAATAGTAAATCAACACTTGATGATACGAATTTCATAGTATCTTTCAATAGGATTCCCTTTTTAATATTTACAAATAACACTTATGAATATTAGGAAATATAACTACAGTATATAAATAACTAAATTCCATTCAATAAGTTTATTGAAACATTTTGCATTAAAGACACAATTATTAAACTTCAAATAAAAATACATGGAAAGTACAAACTTTAAAAATAATAGTACTGAAATCTATTTTTGTATATCAAATTATCATCCTTTTCAATAAGTTCATGAACAATATTTTGATTATCAAATAAATGTTGTTATCAAAAAACAATATTGGACAACAATTGGTACGTTCATATAGGACATTGAATATTTACCTTTTAGATCAATGACATATTTAAGAATAATGACCATGAAGTAACAGAATTCGGATTCCATTTTGAATTAATATGACTAACTATAAGCATATTTGAGTATTAAAACGCTCAACAAAGCAACGGAAAAATTTAGTAGAAATAAAAATATACTTCCGAGTTAAATCCCAATTCAAACATATTAATTTAGTCTTGATTGCAGTTCAATTTGGAAACAGTTTAAATATAAACTAAAAGTAATTATTTATCTCTTTCGAAATTTAATTCTAATTAAACTACACAACTGAGTTCAGAAATATATATACAAATATGTGAAATATTTTTAAGTTTTTACAAAAGTGGTATTTTGTGATTATTTGCATCAAATTAATTGTAAAAGTGTAGAAATTGATCGACTATTTCAAAACAATGGACACAAAGTAACCAATATTATAGTAAAATTTTAATTAAAACTGTTTTTAGCTAAAAAAAATCTCTAATTGATACTTTTTTTCTGTCTGTAGGAGAAGCATGACCTTTATAAACTGTTAGAAGAAAATCACACACAGTAATTTTTGTCTGTTTTTGAAGGATAAGATGATGGGTGATGCAAATGAAAAATAGACTTTAAGTTTGAAATCTTGATTCATTTCATTTTTAATGCATATTCTAGAATCTAGATTATGAAATTTAGAATTTTTCAATTATGATATTAATTTAGACTTGAAAATTGTGACTGCAGAAAATTTATATGCCTGTCCATTTGTTCTGCAAGAATATATATATACTTCACATCATGTCTCCGCGAAATTTTCTATTCTATTTTATAAGTCAAAATTTGTCGTCGAATATCGTAATAAAATTAAGTAATCATCTACTGATCGTTTACATTCCACGATCGGTTCTTAATTAAAAGAGTTTTAAACAATGTTTACATTCTTAGTCATTAAAATAATAAATTATGAATTAAGAACTAAACTAAAATACATAAATTGTCCTCCCACATATTGCATATGCATCACATATTTATTCCTTGTGGGAAAGCAATATATCCTACAACCTGTTGATTGTTAAAGTACAATCTAAATAAAGAAATCCAATCTCGTAATAATCTCTCACGGATATTCAATAAAATCTGTTCACGAGGCAACCAAAAAATTAGTCATTTTTTTATTAATTTGATGCAGTATATAATTCTTAAGGACTCTTTGTAGTTTCACTGTCCTTAGATTCTAATATTTCTTTATACTTTAAATTTGATCTATAATATGAGGTAAAACAGTAATCATATTTACGTTGTGTTCAGTTCATGACCAAAATTGAATAATACATTCTGAAGAATATTTATAATTCGAAGATAACAAAATAAAATACGGAATTTAACTTCGAAAACATAAACATGTTTTGAAATTCTTTTGACAGAATAATAGAAAATTAATCTTCCATTTCATGAATGAGTTTTTAACACAATCTTTCGCCGACTACCATCCAAGAATACTTCTTCAAACTTTAGAAAGCAAATTAATCTGCAGAATTATATTTGAGTAATATTTTAATTACAATATTTTTAATTATATTTAATTTGACATATCATTTGTCGTTGTATAATGTTTAACATAATTCCAAAGACGATATATAAAAAGGGTCAGGTTCTATTCTTCTATTCTTATAATATGGTAAAAAATTCATACTAATTTGTGATATGTCATTTTATTTAATACTAATTTTGGATCTAGGATGTTTCGTCCGGGGATTTTTCGTCCCTGGTTGTTTCGTCCTCAGATTTTTCGTCCTGCCTTCGTTAATTGTATTTATAAATATGAAAAAATTTGTTTGGTCTTTCACAAGTCTTTTCAAGAAAGTTTACATAATATAATACTTGATAATCAAAAAATATGACTTTTACTAAAATTTCTAAAAGAAATTTTCAAAGCTTGTTGACAATCTTAATTATGTTTGCGAGAAACATAACACAAACTCTAATGGATCGAAGCAATATTGTAGGATAAGAGTTCACACTTATGTGGAACACCAAATCCAATTCTTTTTTTGTTAGTTTTACCTAGATTCTTTCTAAGGTCCTATAACATATTTTTGTTTCTATACTAGAAATCCCGAGGATTCTAAAAGACATCAATTTAGCTAAAATTCTTTTAATTGCAATATTTCGAATGAGAGTCATCCATTTTCAAGCGATATTATTATACCGAGTTAATTAAAATTTATTATACAGTTAAGATGTTAACAAAATAAAAATGTATTTATAATAAAGAATGAAATTTCAAAATATTTTCAAAACGCTCGGTATACCCTTATCCCTTATATTAATGATGGGTCTTCTCTCCTTAATCAAAATTGCCTCCATTATTATTAGGTCGCTTCTGTTATT